>BLSH010528384.1:92281-105962 GCA_018402905.1 Glandirana rugosa
TGAAAATCCGTGTTTTTACCGACATTGTTTCAGGACCTTTCGGGATCTCCCGACGTTTTCCTTCATTTTACCCCCATTCCCATCCCGTTCACGATTTATTTTCCCTATCCCCATTTATTTGTAGGGCACTTGCCCTAGTTTGTAGATGATTTTAGAACAGTTATATGGCTTCTACCGTTAATTAATACTTTTCAGACACAGTTTAAGATGATCCACATTCACCTCCATTTTTGCTTTTTTTATGTTTTTATTTTTTAAAAAATATTTAAAGTTATTTCCCTGTCCCCATTTTTTTGTAGGGCACTTGCCCTACCCGTACCCCCATTTTACTTCCTTTTGCAGCCCTCTAGGGCTTTCCAGGACTTTGTTACAGCCATTTTTGTGCCTAAAAGTTTGGGTCCCCATTGATTTTTAATGGGGTTCGGTGTCCGTGCGATCGTTCGGGTTCCGTCCGGACCCGGACTTTGTCCCGAAGTTCGGCCGGACCAGCAGGACCCGAACTTCCAGAGGTTCACTCAACTCTACTTAGGAGAAGAGGAAAGAAAGTAGAGAAAAATGAAATAAGCGTAAGAGAGACAAAAAAGGGGGGGATTGGCAGCCAGTCGCTGCCAATCCCCTCTGTAATTGGGGGATGGGAGCTAGAACACTAGCGCCCAAGCCCCAAATGTGATCTAATAACGTCTACCTAAACGGCAGAATCGCTTCTGCTCTAGGGCAGACCAAAAAATGGAGCCCAGGAGCAGAGAGAGGAGCATGCTAACCGCTCCGCCCCTAAAACAGCCCTATGCTTAGTAAAAAACCGGGTAGGACCCCTGAGAGAAATTTAACTATCAAACAGTAAGGAGGGCCCCTCGAATCCCCCCACCCCTCAACGGAGGGGGGGCCCGGTGGCAGGGGAATGGGCGGGGAGGAACGCCCAAAACAGGCCATCCCCCCACCCCGCCCCCGGGGGGCGAACAAACAAACAAGAGAGTAAGCAGCAATGGCCCTTCAGCTGCTTTGTGGCTAACAATAGAGAACAGGTTAAAACAGAACAAAAATGGGGCAGGGTCTGGCCTGGATCTGAGATGGTTGCTTAAAAAGAGAGCTCCTGCACATTGAGGACACAACATAGCTTTTCTGGGGAGTCCCACGCTATCAGCACCTAGGGATAAGCTGGACAGGAGCACCCCAGCACTTGGCACACCCTGTGAGATTGGATCAAAGCCCTGCACATACACTTCAGAGGAGCGATCATGGACGGACGTGCTTCGACCCGGCCTGATCAATCCAGCAGCATCTGGACACAGGGATAATGGGTGAGCACTCTAACCACCCCAGTCCATCTCCCCATCCCTTGAGCTATGATCCGCACCCTTTATTGTGCGGATCGGGAATATTCAAAAATCTAGGCAGCGGCTTTTGCGGCCTACAGGTTCCGGACCTGATGGCGCCGAACACGGAGCTTACAGGCTCCATCCACTATCCATCTACCCTGCTGGTGACCCCCTGAGCCCTAAATTCACCAAGGGACACCCCCCAGACTGTTTCTGGACACATATAACTCCCTAGTAGGTCGAGGCCTAGGCGGGACTGGAACCTGCGGCCTGTGTGCTAATTTCTGTCACACAAAACCTTTACACATGTTCATTTGGGGGCAAATACCTATTTCTCCAACATGGGTAAGCCCAGCAGAAGTGCCTCTACACCCTGAACCGGGAAAGAGATTGATCTGCAGCCACAATACTGCATCCCGGACCTCTTTCAGTTTAAACATATAGGCAAATAAGCACCCTCTCAGGCCTCCATGCAGCTCTCTCCAAGCAGCAGCTCTGACTCGCAGGCGGAATGGGGGGAACCCAGTAGCCCACACCTGTCACAACCCCTGAGCCTCCCAGACTTACAAACAGTCTCTCTGGTCATTAAAAATACGCTGACTGCTGCAATCACTGACCTGAAATCAGACTTACAAGCGATGGCCCATCGCATCACTTGTGTGGAACAAACAACACAGGCTCACGTGGATGCCATTCAGCAGGTGCAACGCACATACGATGCCCAGCTACCCCACCTCCTGGAATTATACCGCCATGTTGAGGATTCCTGAGGGAGTGGAACCAACTGCTATCCCACAGACTCAATGCGCCATATTCAATGACCTGTTAGGGCGCCCGGCAGACTCTCCTATTGAGATGGAAAGAGCCCATCGAGTGCTGCGGCCCCCTCCTAGGGACTCTGAGCCCCCAAGAGACATAATATGCTGCATAGTCAACTTCCCTCTCAAGGAGGAAATCCTCCACAAAGCTCGGGATAGAGGCTGCATACTGTTCAATGGGGCTGAAATTAAGCTATTCCAGGATCTTTCACAAATAACATTACAGAACACATGTGCCTTATGCCCCCTGTTGGAGGCACTACGTTCCCGCAATATACAGTATCGCTGGAAGTTTCCATTTTGCCTCTCAGCCTCCGCTAGGGGGCATTCAGCTCTTCTGCGTACATCGGAAGACCTCCAATCATTTTGTGAACAGCTGGATTTACCTCAGATTGATCTGCCGGATTGATATGCCTTCTTTTTTCCTACAGAACTAGATTATGAGATACTTTACTCCCCACCTAATGGCTAAGGTCACACACCTTGTCTCCCATCCTGGACTGCAGACACTGGCACTCAATATTCCCAGGTCCAGCAATATTGCTGATCTTTACCTTCTTAGGAGAACAGTCCCGCTGTATTGAACCGAGACCAATGCTATTTATGTCTGCCTCCTCACCATCCTACTCATACAGGAAACTGACATCCCCAGTGCTCTGGTTTTGCTTGAATCTCTCCTGGAGGGCGGGTGAGGCTGGGGTCCCAGTGACGGGAGGCCCGATTATACTAGTATAGAATTCAGCCACTTCGGTGTTGCTCCTATGCTAGGATAACGGTGGCTGAGCAATGACATTAGAGAGATCTACTTAATGCCAATACATATGTCCACCCGCTTCCACCATTGTGGATGTTGGGGCCGGCCCGTCCGGGGAGCCCCAGCCAGCCTGACCCCTTACAAGATCTTCATTGTCTTTCATAAAATATAAGACATAAACTACTCTCATGACAGAATACCGTACTTGCTGAAGGCTGACCAAACTTCCCTTCGCAAATCTAAATGCCAGAAGTCCAATGATGAGTAGATAAATGTGGGTAACAACACTAACTAATAGGTGCAATTGAACTGTGACAGGAAGCACATGAACGCCTCTGTGACACCCTCCCGATTCACACATGGAGGAGGGACTGGTGTGTTGGGGTAATAACTGAGATCCCTGCTAACTTACTCCAGGCCAAAGCATCACAAGTCAGCATACAAACTAGGGAACGTAGATGGAGAAAATTCCACTTAGCCACGGGTTATTATGGATCAGTACTTATTTTGGATGTAGTTGTTTGGAAGTTTGATGGTCTCCAGCTTAACATGTTTGCTATGCTTTAAATTTTGCAGGTTGTACTTAGATGTTGTGCTTCCAGGATGACTTTTCACGATTCCAGTTAGCCCCGACTTAACTATTTATCCAGCTAGTCTCATTAAGACCCCCACTCCACTTAATCATCCTCTTAGTCCTCTTATGTGCAACATCTCTTGATCCTTGTTCCACTCACTATCCCCAAGCAGCATTCCCATTGGACACCTGCTGAAAATCCAGACCTATTTCTCTAGGCAAGGGAGTTCTTCTACCTTCGCCTCTGGTATCCACTATCAGACACATATTGTCTGCCCCCAAGTCCCCTTGACCCCCCCTGAAAGGCCTTGATCTTTTACTCTTTCCAACCTACTCCCTCTTCCATCCCTCCCCTTATACTTTCTCACCCCTTTCCTAATTTCTTTTCACTTTTCCTCCTTTATTTTTCTCTCTTCTTTCTTCCGACGTCTGGGCTCGCCCCCCTGCCCTCCCCTCCCTTTTGGCGACCCTGCAGCAGTCAGGAATTCACAACATACAAATTAATTCAACCAAAGTAGCTCCGCTATCCCTGAAATGCATCTCCCTTAATGCCAAGGGGCTAAATGTCCTGGAGAAAAGGACGCAGACCCTGACCGCACTCACCAAGCATAAAGCCCAATTCATTTTCTTACAAGAAACTCATTTTACATCTGATCTCCAAACTTAAAAATAATATCTACCAGACCGCACTCCACACCACTAACCCACGTGCTAAGACCAAAGGGGTTTCTATACTGATATCTAAACACGCAAACTTTCACATCACTGACTCCCTCATGGACCCAGAGGGTAGGTACTTATTTATACGCCTCCAAACCCCTCACATTAGCGAACATCTATTGCCCCAACGAACATCAGGTCTCCTTCTTCAGAAAAACCTGTGACCCCTTAGCTTCGTTTCAGGAGGGCATTGTATTACTAGACGGGGATTTCAATACATCACTAAACCCAGACATTGACATCTCATCAGGGACATCTTCACTACCTTATCGAGTGCTCCGGCAAATTAAAGTACAGATTCAGACTTTAGCTTTACATGACACCTGGTGTACATTATACCCATCCACTAAAGACTACACTTTCTTTTCCTCCCCACACCAGAATTATTCAAGGATAGACTATTTCTTCCTATCCCAAAGAGATCTTCCCTACCTCAAGCAGGCTACTATAGAGCCACTGTTTCTCTCCGACCATCACCCGATTACAATTACTCTTTCCTTCCCTGACCCAGAACAAGTAACAAAAACCTGGCGACTAAATCCCTCGCTACTAAAAAATCCAACCACGGTCGATCTCTTAAAATCCCGGTTACAGTCTTACTTTAGAGAAAACACCACCCCAGGACTTTCACCCACAGTCCTGTGGGAAGCACATAAATGTGTAATTCGAGTCGAACTGATAGCTATAGCTGCAAGAAATAAAAGGAACCAGCAGGAGGTGATTAAAACGCTAATGAACAAAATCAAATGTCTGGAAGCTACCCATAAACAGTCAATTGCCCTTGCGACCTTTCAGGACCTGATTTATACGCAATCCTTACTCCAAGATAAATTAGGCAAACGCACAAGGCGACAGTACGTCCTCCGCCAAAAAGTGTTCTACGAACACAGCAACAAGAGTGGCAGACTTCTGGCGCGCACAGTACAGGCTTCCAAATCCTCAACCTTAATTCACCACATTCGAGATAATCAAGGCAATCTGCTTTCTAAAAATGAGCAAATAGCGACACAATTCGAACGTTATTATACAAACCTATATAACTTAGCACCCGAACACAGAAGCCCTAACACCTTGAGTTCTTGATCTGAGAACATTAAACACTTCTTATCCCAATTCAACACCAAGCCAATTACGAACCAACAAGCCAAAGATATGGAACGTCCCCTCATGGCGGAGGAATTGCAGGCAGCCATAAAACAGACAAGGACAGGCAAGAGCCCAGGCCCAGATGGCCTGTCCCTTCAATATTATAAAAGCTTCCTAGACATACTACTACCCAAAATGCTGAGAACATTCAATGCCCTAGCTAGTCCCCTACCTGACACGGGTAGAATGCTAGAAGCCCATGTAGCAGTCATACCAAAGGATGGTAGGGATCCCACACTAGTATCCAACTACAGGCCCATATTTCTACTGAATGTGGACATAAAGTTGTACGCCAAAATGCTAGCCAACAGACTTCTCCATCTTATACCTAGCCTTATTACCCAGGATCAGGTGGACTTTGTCCCAAGCAGAGAGGCTAGGGACAATACCATAGGCACATTGAACATACACCACTGGCTGGGCACATCCAAGACTCAAGGGTTCTTCCTTTCCCTGGACGCAGAGAAGGCATTTGACAGAGTGACCTGGGATTATATGCAGGCGGTACTGGAGGGTATTGGACTCCTGCCCCGCATGCTTTCCCAGATTATGGCACTGTACTTTAACCCTTCAGCGATGGTGTGTGCCAATGGCCACCTGTCGAACGCCTTCACCATCAATAATGGAACCCGTCAGGGATGTCCTCTATCTCCCTTGATCTTTATTCTAACACTGGAGCCCTTATTAAACAAACTGAGTTCAAATCCTGACATCAAAGGTCTAACAATAGGCGGCAGAGCATTTGTGGACGACATCCTCCTTTCCTTGAGAGCCCCCAGGACCTCCCTACCCAATCTACTGAATGATATGGAAGAATTTGGCAGTTTATCCTACCTAAAAATTAATTACTCTAAATCCCACACCCTAAATATCTCTCTGCCTCCTCAAGAAGTCACCCACTGTCAAGGAGCCTTCCCATTTTAATGGCAACGGACAGCCATAAAGTATCTAGGCATACAAGTTACAAGACAATTATCTGACCTATACAGTCAGAGCTTTCAAAAATCCCTCGCCGGGATACAGGCGTACCTGAAAGAATGGGCGGGTCTGAACGTGTCCTGGTTCGGTCGCTCAGCTCTCCTTAAGATGATGGCCCTTCCCCGCCTTTTATACTTGATGCAAATGATCCCCATTCACCTCCCTCCGTCTTTCTTTACAACCTACAAGAAGGCCTGCTCGGTGTTCATATGGAAGAATACCCCACCACGAATCAAATACAATCGACTTACACGTCCTAAAAATAAAGGAGGTATTGGTACCCCAGACCTTTACAAGTATTGCCAAACCTGTCTTCTTACGAGAATTGTGGACTGGAGTGTACACAAATGGGAGAAGCTATGGGTATCCCTGGAGCACTCTTTCACCCACGTACCAGTTCATATACTCTCCTGGTTAGCTCATAGGCCTTGGCCAATGGGTCTTACGGCACACCCGCTCATATTCCCTTCTCTGTGTGCCTTTAAAAAGGCGACCAAATACCAGACTTCCCACCAGGGGAAACAGAGTAATTTTTAAAACAGGAATGGCCACATGATGAAGTGCTTGCTTATCATTTTTTTCTAAGGGACGCCTAATTTCCTACAAGCCCTTAAAGTCTATGTCACGCGACAATTCCTTCCCTTTCTGGATGTACCGACAAATACACCACTTCCTTTCAGCCCAACAACGGCTGAATATTTGGAGTAGAAAACTCACACCCTTTGAGTTTCTCTGCACCCGTACATCACCACAACGACACCTAATCTCCCATATTTATGCATTACTCATGGAAGACTCCCCCTCTCTCCCAGACCCCTCTCGAATTTCCTGGGAAAATTACCTCAAACTGAACTTGACTGAGGAGTAGAGTTTATCGAACCCAAGGATGTTCGGGTTCGGTGGGTTCGGCCGAACTTCGGAAAAAAGTCCGGGTTCGGTACCGAACTTTACCCCAAACCCAGAAACCCCATTGAATTCAATGGGGACCCAAACTTTTTGGCACAAAGATGACTGTAAAAGAGTCCTGGAAAGTGCTAGAGGGCTGCAAAATGATTTTACAACAATAATCTGTCCCTTACAGCAACAGCAGGAAACTGACCCTATAGAACTAGGAGATGATTTTAGAACAATAATCTGTCCCTCTAAGCAGTAGACTCTACCTAGTCCAGTCAGATCTTTCTGTAATGCAGGATGAGATCTGCAATCTGTCCCTAAAAGCAGTATTAGTAGTAATCTCTAACTATCTATCTATCTGCAATCACAGCACAGGCAGCATCCTCTCCCTACACTGCCCAGAGAGCATGTGACATGCAGCACTGTGACTCCAGCCTCATATAGAGGCTGGGTCACATGATGCGCTGGCCAATCACAGCCATGCCATTAGTATGCATGGCTGTGATGGCTTCTAGGGAAAATCACGCTTGTTGATTGGCTGCCCTGCAGCTATTCAACATGCGTGATCAAATACCCGAACCCAGAACTCGAACCCAAACTTTTTTTTAATGTCCGGGTTCGGGTCCGGGTCACGGACACCCCAAAGTTTGGTACAAACCCAAACTTTACAGTTCGGGTTCGCTCAACTCTACTGAGGAGGACTGGACCAACATACACACCTATACTCACAAGGGTTCACTGAATGTGTCTATCCGGGAAAACAGATACAAGATAGAGACGAAATGGTACAGGACCCCAGCTAGATTACATAAATTCTCCCCGAGCATCCCTAACATCTGTTGGTGATGCAACCTAGTGGTTGGCTCAATGCTCCACATCTGGTGGGACTGTAGACTAATTCAACCATTCTGGAGGTCAGTACATGCTCTTATTACACGGATGACCACATTCAAACTAGACTACAACCCTGCACAATTCCTCCTGCACCACACATCCCTGACCAAAAGACACTACTACAAATCATTGGCTATGCACATGGTGACCGTGTCCAGATTATGCATCCCAGTCCACTGGAGAACTACTACTGTGCCTACAATCAGAGAATGGTTTGCCAGGATATCGAAGATAGAGGAGATAGAGGAACTCATTCATATCTCCCAAGAACGCATTCAGAAATTCATGAATATCTGGGCATGTTGGACCCACTTCAAGACCACAAATACATATGAGTCCTATCTCCCGTAACAGGGTTTGCTGAACGCTTCCATGTTCGTCCATATTGGGGGGATGGTGTGGGGGGGCGGGTTCAGACCAAGGATACTATCCTTTTCTTTCACTATCCTGATCGCTAATCCTGCTTCCTCCTTTTCCCCCTTCCTCTTTAACCCAGGCTCCCAGATGATACTCTCCTTCCTTTCTCCCCATATTCCCCTCTTTAACTACCTCCCTATATGTTTGCTTTATTAAAAACAATTAGAAGATGAACACACAGACAAACTACATACTCGAGGTTCTAGATGTAGTAGAGTAGTCGCTCTACGAAACGTAAAATGGAACCACTGGAGTTCCTTGATGAAGAATGTCCACTCTAGAAGAGCTAAAACTCAAGTTTACAGTTATCTCCCTTAGTGTGTCTCACATATTGCAAAATGTATTTACAAATGTACGCGCCATGTGTGGATTGCTACCAGTTTTTTGTGTTGTAATAAGACTCCTCATGGCTGCTTGATCGTCAATATGAACAATGAGTTCTTGTATACCTGCTGTATTTTCTTCAATGCAAATCTTTGTGGAAAAAAAAAACAGAACAAAAACATTTGGAATGTCAAATGCCTAAAATGCAAACTCGGATCCCTGGGCTATGGATGTCTGGAGGTGCCCACCCACAATGAGTATGGCAGCCCAGTCCCTGATATCCCTCCCAACCCACCCCCAAGTAATAAAGGGGATGGGGGGCCGCATCTGGGCCAGGGCCCCCAGCGTACCAGAGGGCCCTGCCCCAGACCCAGCGAGGAGGATCCTGTTAAAACTGGGGAGATGCCCCCATTTTAATGCAAACGACAGAGGAAACTGTATAATAATAAACAGAGGCAAGACAATCGGGAGAAGACCAGAGTCCTAGGCATAACAATAGGTATTCATGGGGGGGTGGGAGTCTTTAGATCTCTTAGATTGTGGGTTCCGCCACACTGAATAGGGCTTTGAGGAGCGGGACGCTTGGATGATGAACCAATATTTTTGGATTGGAGGGAGGAAGAAGGATCCAGGGAAATCAGGTTGAGTTTGTGTAGAAGATGTTCTCCCTCCTGGAAGGTACAGAAGCCAAAATTTTTGCCTTTGAAAGCGAAGGAAAGGTGTAACAGGAAGGACCACTATTATTTGATAGATTTTTGGATAAGAACCTTGAGCAGGGGTTTCATGGACCTCCGCTTTTGAATGGTGGTAGGGGAGATGTCAGAGAATACTTGGATTGGGTTGCTTTGAAACGACAGCTGGGGCACATTCCTTGAAAGCTTCATAATTTCCTCCTTTACTGCAAAAAAGTGAGGTTTGACCACAATGTCTCTGGGCAACCCATCCGAACGTGGAGCATGGAGGGCTCTGTGGGCCCTGTCAAGTTCCAACCTGTGGTCCGGAATATTAGGGATGAGCTCCTTAATGAAAGAACACACAGTTCCTGAGACATCCATGATGGATTCCCCCCGAATGCAAAAGTTGTATCTCCGAGAGCGATTTTCAAGGTCCTCAATTTTGGAGAGGGCTGTATCCAGCTGATCCTGAAGATCTTAGATGCGTGAGGTATTTTGGTTCGCTCTGGCAATTATTTCATCAGTCTTTTGTTCTATGGCCTCAATCCTGGGCCCCAGGTTTTGAAGGTCTGTTTGGATAGTGGAGGTAATTTGAGAAGCAGTTTGGGCCAACCCTTTGGATAGCATTTTGGAAAAGGTCTCCATCATGAATTTTAGATCAGAGTCAAATGTTGGGGAGGGGGATCCCAAAAACCCCAGGGTATCCGGATTGAGGGCTTGGTCTCCGTTTGGGGAAGAGAACATGTTTTCCAGGGTACTCACCAGGAGGGAGACTGTGGAGGAAGGTGAGAGTGCCTGAGGGGTAATGAGGTCTGGATTGGGGGGAACTACTGGGCCTGGTATGATTTGCAAACTCCCTTCCCCTCTTGCGCCCATATGTTCAGGGCTGTCTTTGTGGTTGGGTTGGGACCCAGGGGCCATGGTAGAGGTTCTAGGTGACTGGTCAGAAAATCCTGGATGTTTGGACAAGTCTCTTATGACCGCTGAAGCATACATGGGGAATAGGTCCAATGAGTGGCCTCCTGCAGAAGGGAGAGGAAGGGGGCTGTGTCAGTTCAGAGGCTGCTGTGAAAGATGGCGGTGGGCCCGTGAGACGGGGGCACAGGGCAGAATCCAGGCGGGATGCCTGTGATACAAGGGCACTGCTGTATGTCGAACTCCCCAGCCCCACAAAGCTTAGGGGGAGTTTGTATGGGGGCTGTGTGGCTGAGGCAAGGTATGGATGCCGAGGAATCTGGGACGCTGGCTGATGCCCCTGACGGTAGCTGCCTTCGGGGGCTTGCTAGTGTGGGAGTCGGTGTCCCGGTCACAGTCTGAATTCGGGCTACAGGAGTGGAGCAGGTCGGAGCTCCGGGATCAAGCAGCCATCCCGGATGCCTCGCGCATGCGCATTTCCTGACATTTATTTTATAGTTAAGGGAGGGGCCACCAAGTAATGTAACTGAGTGACCCCACCCACTTCTGACATCATTCGCTGTCAGAGGGGACGGGTCACCCATTTACGTCACCGGGTGGCCCCATACCTTCTTATAAAAGAAATGTCAAATGTTGAGGGCATGTGGCCTGGTATGGTTCAGAGGGGGGCACTCGCCCGTCCCCACCCCCTCCTGCCATGCCAGGGCTGCCTGCTTGGATAAGGGTCTGGTTTGGATTTTTGGGGGACCCCTACATCATTTATTTAAAATTTGGCACGAGGTTCTCCTTTAGAATCCATACCAGACCTGAAGGGCCTGGTAAGGACTTTGGGGGGGACCCCTACCCAATTTTTTTTTTAATTTTGGGTGGGGTTCTCCATAAAATCCATACCAGACCTGAAGGGCCTGGTATGGACTGGGGGGGAGGGGGGCAACACAATGCTTTTTCAGCAATTTTATCTATATTGCCAGGAACTGGGCAATACATTACAGCCGTGAGCGGTTTTAAATGTCAATTTTTCCTGTACAAATGTCATTTTGCTGCAGGCATGTTCTAAACATCACAGAGGTGCACCCTTTAAAGGCAGACTAAGGGACCCCTCCAGGCACAATAATTAACTACTTCAATACAAGACACTTACACCCCCTTCCTTCCCAGACCAATTTTCAGCTTTTAGCGCTCTCACACTTTAAATGATAATTACTCAGTCATTCTACACTGTACCCAAACAACATTTTTATCATTTTTTTCTTACAAATAGAGCTTTCTTTTGGTGGTATATAATCACTGCTACTCCTCCTGAGTATGGCAATACCACATGTATGAGACTTTGAGAAATAGCCTGGCCACATACAGAGGCCCAACATCCAAGCAGCACCTCCAGGCGTTCTAGGAGCATAAATTACACATCTAATTTGATGACGACCTATCACACTTTTGAAGGCCCTGGAGCACCAGGACAATGTAAACGCCCACAAAATGGCTCCATTTTGGAAAGCAAACACCCCAAAGTGCAATATATGCGGCATCATGAGTCTTTTGAACGGTTCATTTTTTTCCAGAAGTTTTTGGAAAATGTGGGAAAAAAATTAAAAAGCATTTTTGTAACTCAAAGTTGTCCATTTATAAAATATTTCCAACACATACATGTACATAGCAAAAATGACTCCCCAAAACACATTCTGCTACTCCTCTTGAGTATGGCGATACCCCATGGGTGAGACTTTTACACTATCTGGCCACATACAGAGGGCTAACATTAAAGTAGCACCTTCAGGCGTTCTACGAGCATGAATTACACATCTTATTTCTCAGCCACCTATTACACTTTTGAAGGCCCTGGAGCATCAGGACAAAGGAATTGCCCACAAAATGACCCCATTTTGGAAAGCAAACAAACAAACGTATAATCTATGAAGCATAAAGAGTCTTTTGAAGATGTAATTTTTTTCCAGAAGTTTTTGGAAAATGTGGAAAAATTATGAAAACACATTTTTTTACACAAAGTTGTCCATTTATAAGATATTTCCAACACATAGCATGTACATAGCAAAAATGACACCACAAAACACATTCTGCTACTCCTCCTGAGTATGGCAATACCACACATGTGAGACTTTTACACAGCCTGGCCACATACACAGGCCCAGCATTGAAGTAGCACCTTTAGGCGTTCTACGAGCATAAATTACACATCTCATTTCTCAACTACCAATTACATTTTTGAAGGCCCTGGAGCACCAGGACAATGGAATTGCCCACAAAATGACCCCATTTTGAAAAGCAAACACCCCAATGTATAATCTATGAGGCATAATGAGTCTTTTGAACATGTCATTTTTTTCCAGAAGTTTTTGGAAAATGTGGGGAAAAAAAAGAAAACACATTTTTTTTAAACAAAGTTGTCCATTTATAAGACATTTCCAACACATAGCATGTACATAGGAAAAATGACACACCAAAACACATTCTGCTACTCCTTTTGAGTATGGTGATACCACATTTGTTAGACTTTTACACAGCCTGGCCACATACACAGACCTTTAGGCATTCTACGAACATAAATTGCGCATCTCATTTTTCAACCCCTTATTACACCTTTGAAGGCCCTGGAGAACCAGGACAATGGAATTGCTCACAGAAGGACCCTATTTTGGAAAGCAAACACCCCAGCATATAATCTATGAGGCATAATGAGTCTTTTGAACATGCCATTTTTTTCCAGAAGTTTTTTGGAAAATGTGGAAAAAAAATAAAAACGCATTTTTTTACACAAAATTGTCCATTCATAAGTAGAGTTGAGCGAACCCGAACTGTAAAAGTTTTGAAAATTGCTGTAACAAAGTCCTGGAAAGTCCTAGAGGTTTGCAAAAGGAAGGAAAATGGGGGTAAGGATCGGACAAGTTCCCTACAAAGAAATGGGGACAGGAAAATAACTTAAAAGCATTTTTAAACTAAAATCACATAAAAAAATCAAAAATGGAGGTGGATGTGGACCATCTTCAAACTGTGTGAGAAAAGTATAAATTAGCGGGAGAAGCCATAGCAGTGTTCTAAAATCGTCTTCAAACTGTGTGTGAAAACTATAAATTAGCCGGGAGAAGCCATATCACTGTTCTACAATCATCTTCAAACTGTGTGTGAAAAGTATAAATTAGCGGGAGAAGCCATAGCAGTGTTCTAAAATCATCTTCAAAGTGTATGGGAAAAGCCTATTGCAGGGGGATAGAGCCATATCACTGTTCTACAATCATCTT
>BLSH010528384.1:106188-131015 GCA_018402905.1 Glandirana rugosa
CCTGGGGTTTGGGGTAACTTTAGTTACCCCTGGGTTTGAAAATCCGTGTTTTTACCGACATTGTTTCAGGACCTTTCAGGATCTCCAGACGTTTTCCTTCCTTTTACACCCATTCCCAGCCTGTTCACGGGATGTTTCTTTACCCCTGTCCCTTTATTGAATTTTCGTAAAAATTTGATTTTAGTGTATTTTTTTATTTTTTACCTCCACCTACACCTGGTAGAAGTTTAACACACTCTTTTCATATTTAATCGCCCTCTTCGTTATCGTCACAAGATTTTAGTAGAAGTTTGACACACACTTTTGATATTTAATCGGCCCTCTTCCCACATTTTCCTTCCTTTTGCAGACCTCTAGGACTTTCCAGGACTTTGTTACAGCCATTTTTGTGCCTAAAAGTTTGGGTCCCCATTGATTTCAATGGGGTTTGGGGTCCAGGGTCAAAGTTCGGGTCCTGTCCGGACCCGAACCCGGACTTTGTCCCGAACTTTGGCCGAACCAGCAGAACCCAAACTTCCAGAGGTTCGATCAACTCTATTCATAAGATATTTCCAACACATAGCATGTACATGTGCAAAAATGACACCCCAAAATACTTTCTGCTACTCCTCCTGAGTATGGCGATACCACATGTGTGAGACTTTTATCAAATATGAATTTGATGTTTCAATATTTTTATTGAGTTGTACAAGTAGAGTACATAAAAGAATAAATAATTGGTATCATAAAGACATGCATTTCTCGTATGGTACAATATCTGATACAAAACAAATTATCTTCTTGCGTACTTGTAATTATACAGTAAGACAGAAACTGTAAAAGCAGTACTAGAGAGAAATTAGTACACTACTACTAGGACTACTAGGGGGAAAGGAGCAATTCTCTGTCTATATGTGTACTGAGGTAGCCAAGGGTATCCTTAGCGCTCACTAAGACTAGGAGGTTGAACAATTGGTTCCAGGCAGACTTGCCTCAAGTTATGACTATTTTCTTGAACCTCTGTGTTTCTGGTTTGGGAAAATGTTTAGGTGTGTTTACCTGTGCCCGACGTGATAGAGGACTCAATCCAATTTGTCCAGGGTCGCCATAGATTATGTAACTTCCCCAAGAGGCCTGTGCTTAAAGCCATCATTTGTTTGTAGCTGCAGTGTGTGTTGACTAATTCGATAGTGTTTGTAAGGTTCGGGGGTTGTGAGGATTTCCATAGCCTTGTGATGTTCAATCTGGCTGCTAATAGGATATGTGTGACTGAGTTTCTGAATGGTTTGTGGACGGCCTCGATGTTCATGTTTAGTATGCCCAGATCAGCTGAGGGGTTAATATTTTGGCCTGTTATATCTTGAATGATTCGAAATATGTTTCCCCAATAGTTAAGAAGTGAAGGGCATTCCCATAGTATGTGGTATAGGTCCCCATTACCTGTATTACATCTCCAACAGTGTTTAAAGGGGTTGGCATTGAAGAGTGCCAGCCTGGATGGAGTGAGGTACCACCTAAGGGTAATTTTTGGGTTAATTCCCAAAGTGTGGAGCATTGTGACGATTTGTATATGGATTGTAGTGCTGTAATCCATTGTCTGTCAGTAAATTGTGAACCCAAATCTTGTTCCCATGATATGTGTGGGTTTGTTTTGGTAAATTCTCTTTTGGATTGCAAAGAATTATATATCAGCGATATCCCTTTTATTTTTGGGTTTGTGTTCATAAGGAAGTTTTCTATTGTTGCTTGGGGAATTGGGGTTTGGAGTGGTAATATTTTGTGGAGGCAGTGCCTTATTCTGACGTAGGTATAGAATTTGTTGCTTGGGATTGTGAATTTCCTTTGGATTTGATTAAATGTTTTGATCTCGGAGTTAGATAGGATGTCTCTGATGGATTGAATGCCTTTGTTTTTCCACAGTTTTAGATTTAAGTCTAAGAACATTTGTTCCAGTATGCCTATAGGGTAGTTCAAAGTTGGGGCATCATTTACCTTTTGGTTGAGGATTGTTTGGAGATTTCTGAAGTAAGATTTTGGCATTTTTTTTCCCATAAAACTTTATTAGTCGATTAAGATAGTGTACAGACACGTTCAACCAAAAACGATAACAGAGTTACATATGCATTAGAACAGACATATGGCATAGCATGGGTAATGCATCATTCAGAATTAATTCCACATTTATTGGGTTGTATCCTTTAATTATTCTTATTCGCAGCTTTGCATATTTTGCTACTAAGGTGAGCGTGTGTTGAGGTCTTAGGTAGAGAACGGGGGATAAGGGGGTAGGGGAGGAGGGAGGGGAGGGGGGAGGGGCCAGGGGCTGAAGTTGGGGGAGAGGCAATAGATACTTCCTGTGATAAATTCATGGGGTCTACCATGTCTGATTGTGTCATAGCCTTCTAACTGTTGTCTAACTGAGTTTCAGGGGTATTTGGGGAGAGTTATGGGTATATTGCTCGGTAATCATTGGTCGTCTGAAAGTGGATCCAGCATGACCAAGTCTTTCTGAATTTGTCAGAATTATCAAGGGAGGTGGTGATCAGCTCCTCCATGTCCATAACTCTGTTTAGCCGGGAGAACCAGTCTTTGAGCGTTGGAGGGCGTATTTGTCTCCAGAGGGTTGGGATGCACATTCAGGCTGTGTTGATCATGTGCATTGCGAGGGATTTCCAAAATGAGTGTTTTAAAACTTTTGAGTGTTGCAGTAAGTATTGATGAAAAGAGAAGTCAATGGGATACGTGGTGACTTGTTGGACTATTTTGTGGACTTTCAACCAAAATGGTTTGATTTGACGGCAGTCCCACCAGATGTGTAGCATTGTTCCTGGTAGAGAGTTGCATCTCCAACAGATATTGGAAACCTGAGGATATATCTTGTGGAGATAGGATGGGGTCCTGTACCAGTGGGTTAGAATTTTGTAATTGTGCTCTTGTGTTGTGACGTTCAGTTTGCCTTTATGCACTGTGGTGCAAATGTCCTCCCAATCCGATTCAGTGAGGGGGTTTGCTGCGTCCTTGTCCCAGAGTTTGTGAATAGGGGAAACAGGTCATGATCCACGGAGGACAGGAGGGAGTGGATTGTGGAAATTAAGTGTTTTTGAGGTGGCGGTGATATACATAGATTTTCGAAAGGGGTGAGATCATGGTTGATTTTGTCTTTCATTTTAGGGTCATTGAGGTAGTGTCTTGCTTGGAGGATTTTGGCATTTTTATAGGGATTGTCCTGAAGAGAAAGAGTACTTGCGGTAGGTGGATCATTTTAAATGTGGCTAATCTACCACTCCAGGACAACTCGTGTTTACTATTGATATATACTTCTGATCTGAGTTTAGCCATTAGTGGTTGGAAGTTTGTTGAGAAAATCTTTTGACCGATTTGGGCAATTGAATGCCAAGATATGTTATGTTGTTTTTAGCCCAAATAAATGGGTGTTGTGATTGAAGAAGGCTGCTTTTTGTTGCGTCAATACCTAATTCTAATACATAAGACTTATTTACGTTTGCTTTGTAATAGGACACTCTGCTGAAGTGCTCTAGACATTTCCTCACCTCTGCCAGGGAAGGAGCTGGGTTTGTCATCATAAAAATCACATCATCTGCAAATAAGCTGATTTTGTGGGATCTATCGCCTTTAGTTATGCCTGTGATTTGTGGACTGTTTCTGATGAGTTCAGCTAGAGGTTCCAGTGACAAGTTAAATATTAATGGGGAAAGAGGACAGCCTTGTCTTGTTCCGTTTGTGATGAGGAAGGGTTGCGACAGCATTTCTGCTGAGTATATCTGTGCTGACAGGTTTAAGTATAGTGCTAAAATTTCATTGAGGATGTAACCGTCAAATCCAAATTTTTGGAGGACCCTTTTCAAATAGTTCCAATGAATTCTATTGAACACCTTCTTTGTGTCTAAAGATAGAAGGAGAGAAGGCGTTCCAGTGGTTTCAGTGTGGTGGATTATGTTTATCATTCTTCTAGTAGCGTCTGCTGCTTGTCGTCCCGTTGGTGAAACCTGTTTCATCACTGTGTTTGAGAGAGGGCATTATGTTTAGCAGTCTTATGGCAATCATTTTGGCATATATTTTTAAGTCTAGATTTAATAGGGAGATTGGATGGAAATTTTGAGGGCTGGTCGGCTTCTTCCCTGGTTTTGGCAGAGTGATAATTATGGGGTTCAAATTTTCCAGTGAGAAGGTGGAAGAGGAGGCAGCGTCGTTGAACATTTTTGGCATGTGAGGGAGTAATTGTGAGTAGAATGTCTTATAATATTCACCAGTTAAGCCATCGGGTCCTGGCGATTTATAGGGGGGGATCAATCTTATGGTGTGGAGAACTTCCTCTTCAGTGAAAGGACTATTAAGGTCGTTCAACTGCCCTGCGCTAAGTTTTGGTAGTTTAATCATGTCAAGAAACTGGTTAATTTCATCATGGGAGGGTTGTGGTGTTGTCGGGTCGTTCTTTTGATTATATAAGTCACTGTAGTAGGCGCTAAAGGCGTTGGCAATGTCTTGTGGGTTGGTCAATTTCTGTTTAGAGTGGGGGTGATAAATGTAGTCTATTTTTGTCTCAATTCTCTGTCCTTTAATTTTCCTGGCTAATGTTTTACCGGCTTTGTTGGAGGGAGCATAGCAATTTGCATTCAACTTCCTTTGTGTTTTTTTGAATGAGTGTAGCAGTAGGGATTTAGGCTCATGTCTCATGGACATCAATTTTGAACTAATGTGGGGGTTTGGGTTTATCTTGTTTTGTGATTCAAGAGCTTCAATTTGTGAAGTTAATTCTGTAAGACGCTGCAACCTCTTCCTCTTGTACTGGGCACTCAATTGTATCAGTACACCTCTTATAACTGCTTTATGGGAGTTCCACACCATGCTCGAGTCAGCCATTGCTCCCAAATTCTTTTCAAAAAATTATTTTAGGCTTTCGGTTATTGTGGGTTAATATACTGGATGTTGTAGGATAAAGTTGTTGGCCCTCCACATTGAGGGTTGGCCATGATGAGAGTTATCTTTGATTGAGATAGAAATTGGAGTGTGGTCAGCCCATGTCATGTGTGGATAGTCGACGCCAAAACATTTTGTAGTAGCCATTTATCAACTAAAAATACATCAATTCTTGAATATGATTTGTGCATTGGGGAAAAGTACGTAAATTTTTTTTCTAGACTGTGTTGACATCTCCATACATCATATAGATCTTGTGATTTCATGAATTGCTTTAGTGGGGATTCTCTCCTCTTAGTGGGGTTTGTGGAGTCAAGATGGGGGTCCACTGTCATATTAAAGTCTCTGCATAATATCAAGTTTCCTTTTTTGATTGGATTGTCAATTCTCATGACGGCATGCAGAAGCTTTAGTGGGTGGCTGTTCGGGGCGTATATGTTTATGATAGTGTAGTCTCTTTTATTGATAGTGCATATCAAGATTATGAATCGGCCATCTGGATCAGTCACTACTTTGTGTTGGGAGAATGTAATGGAGTCTTTTATGGCTATGAGTACTCCCCTCTTTTTGGCGGAGTATGGGCCTGAAAATACATGTGGGAAATTTTTATGTGAACATTTAGGTTGTGCGTTTTTCAAAAAATGTCTTTCTTGGGCACATAAAATGTCACATCTTTTTTCTTGGGCTGTTCGCCATAGAGACAGCCTCTTTACTGGGTAGTTAAGTCTGTGAGCATTCAATGATAAAATGTCTAATGGCATTTTGGCTGAAGGTCTGTAGTAGGTGTGTAAATCAACTTACTGTTAGGAGGTTCAGGTAGACTCTTTGATGTGGTTAGTAGACGGATCTGTCCTGGAGAGAGAGAAGTCTTGGTAGCTTGCTGATGGATAACTTGTTTTGGGTGGGCTTCAACTGATACAACAAAATTATGTTATTGAACAGTTTAACTGCACGAACATAGAAACTGTTAGGAACAAAAAAAAAGAGAAAAAGGAAAAGCAAATCTTGAGATAAATTTTGATTCTATTCTGTAGGTCTTTAACGAAATGGGGTATGAGATGTGCTAAATAACTACTGCTGTGGGGTAAACAGTTTATCAGTATTTCAACAAGCAGATTCTAGCCTTCTATAGGGGGAATTAAATCTGTGATGTCCACCCTATGTTGTGTCGAGGGCGGCCCTTATTTAAGGGTTCCTTCTTCCTCTATTGCATTTATCTTTTGTAGGACCATTATGTTGTGGGAGTTGGTTGTGTTCCAATGGTGGTTCTGGGATGATTTCCTAGTTGTGTAACAGGTGTAGACCTTCCTGTAGGGAATCCATTTTGTATACATTCCCCTGTTTAGACACAATTAAAGTAGCTGGGTATCTCCATTTGTACTGGATCTTGTGGTTATTCAGACCTTTGGTGATGGGATTCAGGTCTCTTCTCAACTGTAGTGTGTATTTAGAGAGGTCTGGGTAAATGTGCAGATCTTCGTATGGATGTGGTAACTTGGGTGTGTTTCTGATCCCTGTTAACAGCTTCTCTTTGGTTTGAAAGAAGTGCACGCGCAACAATACATCTCTGAGTATGGAAGCAGCTAGGTGGGAAGGCTTTGCTATTCTGTGGATACGGTCAATTATAATATCCCTTGGAGAAGCTTCTGGGATTAGTGTGTGTAGAAGGGTTTTGCATAGTTTTGGAGCTCTTGTGGTGGGATCGATTCAGGGATACCACGTAATTTGACATTGTTATGATGAGATCTATCCGCTATTTTCGCTCTCATCCACTTTTGTTTGTCTTTCACTACATCAACTACATCAATAATATCATTGACGGTAGAGATGCATTCTCCCAGACCGTTTTCTATACAGGTCACTCTATTTGTGACCTGGTTGATGTCTGTGGTGATTTTAGTGAAAAAAGATGAAAGATCGTTCATCAGAGAGGTTTGGAGAGACATTAGCATGTCTTTAAGGGTTGTGTCCAGCACAGGTTGCCCAGAAGTGGGGAATTCTACCATAGGGGAATTTAATGCCGGGTTGGCTGTAAGTGGAGTAAATTCTTGTGTTACGGGGAGGGGTATTGAGCCTCTATTCTCATCCTCGCTTTAGCTGGGCTCCTGTTATGGGGTTTTCACTTAAAAGTTAAGTAGGGGAGGTATGTCCTCTGGAGGTTGTACCTTCTGTGGTGTCATCTGGTAGGTCTGTGTAAGAACCATTATCTGAAGGAGCTGGTGGTCCAGTGTCGTTCAGGTGTGGTTGTGGTGCTGGTTTAAAGAAGAAGGAAGTTCGTTTTTGGGGAACATATTCCCCTGTTCTTTTCCTGGACATCGCAATGTGCCAGATGGGTAGCTTTAGTGGGCCTCAAAGTGTGTTTGATGCAAGGGCTCAACTTGTTTCTTTGTTCCCCCTGCCGCAGTGTGTTTAGTGTGTTGCCACCATTTTCAGCCTTTTAAGCTAATATGTAAATTGTAAAATTTCGGTCTCAAATGGTGGTAGGGTGTTCTGGCAAGTAGGGTTGAGGTTTCCCTCGGTCTCACCAATCTCCTAAATGAAGGATGGCCGTGGATGTAACTGATGGTGCCCGGAGCTCTCGTCCTGCACGTCCTCTTCTCCTCGCATCAGGCCATGCCCCCACCAAATGTGTCATCAAATATGAATTTTATTAACTCCCTCTGAGGGCAAAGCAATACAATACAGAGTCATAGCCGGTGCTACAACAGCCATTAAGAAACACAAATATACTAAAACAGGTATACTCATATAAGATATTATGCAGCCTGAAATGTGTTCAACCACGGCCTCACAGAAGGCATGTGCTATAACCGGCCATGTAGGTAGAAAACATATATATAAAGTAAGGAGCCCCTACACATATCCATTTTCCATGTTCTCAATAGAGTAATTAAGGGAGAAAGAAATGAGAAGGGAGGAAATTTAGAAAAAGATAGAGGGGTAGGGGGTGGGGGGAAAAGAAAGCAAAGGAGGTGAGGAGGGAGGGGAAGAAGAGTGTGGGATGACGATGGCATTCGAAGGGTGTAGGTATGTTGACATCCGGTCAGTTAGATCATTTTTAGGCATGAGTTTAAATTTAACGTGGAATCGAGGGAATGTGTGAGACTTTTACACAGACTAGCCACATACAGAAACCCAACATCTAAGTAGCACCTCTAAGTGTTCTAGGGACATAAATTACACACATAAATTCCTGCCAACCTATCACATTGTTGAAAGCCCTTCATATTTCTAACACTGTGTTCTATGTACTATGAATACCAATTACAAACCAAAATACATTCTGCTGAGCAAAGGGTGAAGAAAAGATTACCTGCAGTTTTTGTAGTGCAGTGGCCCACAGAGGAGAGCATTGGTCCAGGCAGCAGGCAGGAACGTGGACAATGACAGCAAAACAGACAGCAGGCAGCAATACTGTCCATAGTCAGTACAGGTAGAGATATTAGCAGCACAGCCAAAGCATTGGTCCAGGTAGCAGGCAGGGATGTGGTCAGCAGCAGTGAAAGGTTCGTCCATACAGCAGGCAGGAATACTGTCCATAGTACAGGCAGCAGGCAGAGATATGGTCAGTACAGCCAAAGTATTGGTCCAGGCACAGGCACATGGTCCATAAAAAGTCCTGGGTCAGTTCAGGCAGAGATATTGCCAGTACAGCCAAAGTATTTGTCCAGGCAGCAGGCAGGACCATCAAGCTTAGGGCCTCAGTCAGGAAAGAATGGGGACAGGGGTAGAGGCTTCTCCCACCCAAATTTCTTTGAAGCCTCGGGACACCAGACCCTGTTCTGGGAATTACAAAACAAAGAAAAAAGCAATAACTGTTTTTCTCAAATGAAAACACCATTCTGGAGACCCTCATATATGTGAGACCCCTGTGTAGCAGTGTGAAATATCAGTCCAAGGGGCAGGCAAAAACATGGTCAACATTCCAAGGTCAGTGCAGGTAAAAGGCAGAAATAGATGGTAGGCAGAGGCATAGTCGATACAGTCCGGGGTCAGTTCACATGAAAGGCAGAAACATGGCGGATAAACACTGCAGATGGCAGACAGAGGCATAGTCGATAAACAGGCTAGGGTCAGTTCACATGGAAGACGGTTGGTTGGTTGAAGCAACAGGGAAATAACCAGCACAGGAATTGAAAATGGGGAAACAAGGGTATGATAGCGTTGGAAGCATTCTCTGTTGCAAAGGCCAGGTTGGGAGAGACATTGGGGACAATGGTAACTGGTGTCTCTCCTAACTCCTCTTTTGCTTCACACCCGATATTTTTTGGCATCTTCTTCTGTTTGCTGATGGTGGAATATAGTCAGAAAAATTACGCTCATGCAGTCTGCTGACACAATCGGAGTGAAGGCTTTCTGGGGGGGATCCTTGTTGATATATCAGGGCAGTGATGACGTCTTCAATGAATTTTAGGAATGGGTTGGATACTTGGAGTTGGGTTGATTTTTGATAAGTGATGAATGCATTGTACATGGCCAAATGAAAAAGGTAAATAGCGACTTTTTTATACCAGAAGAGGGACTTTCTTGTGGATAGGTAGGGCTGCCACATCTGATCTTTTAAATCCACCCCCCAATGAATTTATTGTACTTGTGGATACAGCAAGGCTTCAGAACTGGACCGCGTCTTCTGGGAACTTCCACTGAGGTGTCATCATGGATGGTTGGCATACGTCTTTCTTATCCCTCCACTTCACAGCCAACACTTCCTCGTTCCTCAGGCTTTCCGATTCCCCCCTTTGTAGCCTTGTGGTGACAAGACGCTATGGGAAGCCCTTCCTGTTTTTCCTTGCTGTACCACAGGCCAAAGTTTTATTTAATTATAGGTGGTGTAAAAGGGGCAAACTAGTATAGTAATTGTCCATATAAATATGATACCCCTTTTGGAAGAGTGGGAATGCCAACTGCCAGGCAATTTTCCCGCTTATTCCCATGTATGGTGGACACTCAGGGGGCTGGAGCTGGGAATTTTTGCCTTCGTACACACGAAAGGCATTGACATATATCCGGTGGAGCTTCCACAGAGCTTGCTGAGCTTCAATCTGTATCTGGCCCTCTTACTTGGGATATACTGCTTGATTCCCAGTTGGCCTGTGAAATGGACCAGGGATTCATCCACAGAGATGTTCTGGTCAGGGATATAAAGCCCGGCAAACCTCTTCGAGAAAAAATCAATAAGGGGCAAATTTTATATAACTTACCAAAGTCAGGATGATTTCGGGGGGGGGGGGGGGAGGCACTGCGTGTTGTCACTAAAATGCAGGAAGCGCATTATAATTTTGTAATGGGACCTGGTCATGACACTTGAAAAAGTTGGCATGTGGTGGATGGGGTGGGTAGACCAATATGTGTGCAATTCGTTTTTTTTTTGTAAGCCCCTTGTTGAGTGTCAGGCCTAAAAACAATTTAAACTCCTCCACGGTTATGGATCTCCATTTGAAAGGGCAGGCATAGCTTGAGCTAGGGATGTTTGCTATAAATTGAAGAGCAAAAAGATTGGTTTGGTCCACTATGTTTTGGACCAACTCATCAGGGAAAAATACATTTAAAAAATTAATTTCCAAGAACCCTTCGGTGTTGACTTGCACACCTGGCTATAGAATAGAGAATTAATTAAAGTCCACCTGGGTGACTGCCAGGGACCTATATTAAGTAATTGGGGTACCACGTCCCTAAATCATAATGAAAACAATAGAACAGAGGATAGCGTCTGGGACTTTAAGGGTACCATAAAATGAATCCTTCACAGGAGCCGATAGTCATAAAAAATGTTTGTGTTTTATTTACTTGCGTTTCTAAAAAACTCACAATTGTGAGTACATAATCCAAAAGACAATAAAAACAAAAAAGAACATTAAAGGTAGAAGCGTATTTAGCCTATTAACCCCTTTGGAATCCCTCATGGCTCGTGGGTCTTTATGTGCTAGGGACTATACCTATCAGTAATAAAGTATATTAATATCCCATCTCACAGTGGCTTTAGGGGGCATTAGTACGGCCCACATAGTAAATATATGAATATACAGACAATTCCATTGATGATGTCACTGGGAATATAGTAGATACTTCAATAGTCAACAGCTGCTGGTATAGTCCGGCACTTGAACCCACAGTCAAGCCTTTGGGATTCCTCTTAACATGTTTCTTTTTTTTTTGTTTGCACACGCTTCTTCAGAAGATTAGGGTATTTGCGACTAATCTGTAATACAGGATTATAATGATACAAATTCCAGAAATAGGAAAAGAAAACAGTATTTTTGGTATAATCCCATTATAGTTACCTTACTCATATGATTCCTGAATATAGACACAGTGCCTGCGAGGTCTGCTCACTCATAGACCTGGAAAGATGTCACAGTGGGGGTGTGGGGACGCATAAGTAATTGTATGTAAAAGTATTTTATTAACATTCAGTATAGAAATATGGAAATAGTCTATTGGTTGTGCCTCAAGCATAATTACATCTTAGCCCCCAGAGAGCCCCAAAAATCTTCGTTAGAGACGGTGTTATAATAACAATTAAAGCCATTACATGGTTGTCTCTATGTATATAATGTATTCCTAATGTAAAATAATTAGATGCCGTAAGCGTATGGTTAAATTAGAAGTACCTGGAGTTGACTAGGTAGAAGCCAATCCGCCTGGTTCAATATTCTTTCCAAAAAGCTTACACTGCGTCTGGCTGGGGTGTAAATAGCTATAGGGAATAGCTATGATGAGTGATTTTCGGTAATGACACTAGCTCCCATAAAGATGATTGCCAGTCATCCCAAGATTGCTTACTCTAGGTAGGAAAAATTACAGAGTAATTAACACCCCCCCCCCCCCCCCGAGGGGAGTACAGGTAAAGTAACTAGATATCTACAGAATCACAAGTATACTTGTGCCTTAAGAGTAGGAGCTTACTCCGGCTTACCAGATAAGTGTAGGGAGATGTTTACAGGCGGCCGTCCGACACAGGTGTGTGGCCTGTTCACGGAGCGGCGCCGTCTTATGTGTCCCAGCCCTGACGTCATCGGAGGGAGACTCCTCTCCTCACCGTGCGTCACTTCCGGCCCGGCTGTGTCCCTTGTCACGGCGCATGCGCACGGCACGCGCCATGACTGACTAGGGAGATTCCCCCAAAGCCCCTCATGGAGTGGGTTTGGGGGAGCGCCGCACGATCCCCGGGCGCCCCACAACCCCGGAGGGAGGGGAGAACCACAGGGTGTACGGCGCCTTCAGCCGCACACCCCTGGACCGGCCCAGCTCAACCTGCCTGCTCAAGGAGAGAAGGGAGGGAGAGACTAGGGGCTAGTGCATGTAGTGACACCTAGTGGTCAGAAAGTAGAGCAGATGGCACTGGTACATTGAGGAAACATATATACATATTGTTTGAAAAACGAATAACCACAATACAAAAACGGGTAGTCATTGTAGCATACATCCTTGGACCTTACAATTCATAAGGGTTAAGTATTTTAATTGAAACATAATTTATGTAAGTGTGTCCCTAATTAACAACTACTACTAGCTTTGTGGAACTGAAGCCCAAAAGTCATTGCACACCTGGCTGTCCTGTGAAAGGGGGGATTTTGGCTGATCCTGTGCTAGAAGGCAGCCACAATGGGTTTTCCAAGGCCTCTGGGAGCTGGGTTTGGGCCCTAATTCTTTGGCGCGAAATGCCAGCGCTTGTACTGAGCCTTTCCTCCTGGGGTCTAGTGTTGTTGGCATTTGCCAATTGGCCATTGGGGTGTCTGGCTTTGCTGGTAGCTGCCTGGTCTTCAGTCCGTCTAATTTTAGGACAGACTACTTCCTCCTCAAATTTGGATGATGATATTCTGCTTTCAATGGGCACATATTCTGAACCAGAATTGGAATCAGAACTGTGACTGGGTGGTGAAAGCTCCCCGCTGCTCTCATCGGTCAGGCCCAATATCTGATACGCCTCTCCTGAAGTGTATACTCTTTTTGTGGACATGGTGACATGTACTCTGAGTGGTGACAGGTACTCGGACGGGTGACAGGTACTCTGATTGGTGACAGGTACTAGGATTGGTCAAAGGTTCTCAGACTGGTGACAGGTACTCTGATTGGTGACAGGTACTCTGGTGACAGGTACTCTGATTGGTGACAGGTACTCTGGTGACAGGTACTCTGATTGGTGACAGGTACTCTGGTGACAGGTACTCTGATTGGTGACAGGTACTCTGGTCGCAGGTACTCTGATTGGTGACAGGTACTCCAGATGGGGTGACAGGCACTCTGACTGGTGACAGGTACCCCATATGGGGTGACAGGTACTCCAGATGGGGTGACAGGTACTCTGATGAGCTCACAGACAGGTACTCAGAGGATGATGACAGGTACTCTGATGAGCTTGGGCTGACGATGACAGATCCTCTTTATTCGGGGGTAATCTCGCACAGTAATATTCACAGTAACTTGGTAACTCACTGTTTCTGGATCTTCTCCTCACACTGGAACGCTGTGTGAGGAGACGCACCCGGTAACTGCAAGTTACCCGTGCTTTTTTGACATTTGTGACCGGCTGTGACTGGACATAGCTGGTCACTTGGTAAAGAGCCAATTTCATCACCATGGATCCAGTCAACATTCAAGCCATTTTAGACTGGGCACCAGCTTCAGATCTGAAGGCAATTCATCGCTTCCTGGGCTTTGCAAATTTATATCAGAAATTTAAAGGACTTTGCCACCATTGCACATCCCATTACCTCTCTCACCAGGAAGACTCTGACTAAGTTTAAATGGCCTACTGAAGCCCAGGCAGTCTTCACTCAGCTGAAGAAAGCCTTTACCTCTGCACCAATACTATGCCATCCTGTTCCTGAGCTGCCTTTTATTGTGGAGGCAGATGCATCTGAAGTAGGGGTGGGGGCGCTTTTGTCACAAAAGGATCCTGTAAATGCTGCCATCCACCCCTGTGCATTCTTGTCCCATAAATATTCCCCAGCAGAGCAAAATTATGATATAGGCAACAGAGAACTTCTAGCCATATAGCTAGCTTTGGAGGAATGGAGACATTGGCTGGAGGGAGCTCGCTATCCATTCATAGTTCTGACTGACCACTAGAGTTGAGCGGACACCTGGATGTTCGGGTTCGGCGGGTTCGGCGGAACTTCGGGAAAAAGTCTGGGTTCGGTACCGAGCTTGACCCGAACTTTACCCCAGACCCAGAACCCCATTGAAGTCAATGGGGACCCAAACTTTTCAGCACAAAAATGGCTGTAAAAAAGTCCTGGCAAGTGCTAGAGTGCTGCAAAAGGAAGTAAAATGGAGGTAAGAGTAGGACAAGTGCCCTACAAAAAAATGGGGATAGGGAAAATAACTTAAAATCAAATAAAAAACATAAAAATGGGAAGGGGGGTGGATGTGGAGTGGGAGCCTAGAGGGTAACTAGGCCGTGACCGTGGCAGTGTAGGTGATGATTTTAGAACAATAATCTGTCCCTTACAGCAACAGCAGGAACCTACCCTATAGGAATAGGCAATGATTTTAGAATAATAATCTGTCCTTTACAGCAACAGCAGGAACTTGACCCTATAGGAGTAGGCAATGATTTTAGAACAATAATCTGTCCCTTACAGCAACAGCAGGAACCTGACCCTATAGGAGTAGGCAATGACTTTAGAACAATAATCTGCCCCTTACAGCAACAGCAGGAACCTGACCTTATAGGATTAGGCGATGATTTTAGAACAATAATCTGCCCCTTACAGCAACAGCAGGAACCTGACCTTATAGGATTAGGCGATGATTTTAGAACAATAATCTGTCCCTTATAGGACCAGCAGGAACCTCTCCCTTTAGAACTAGGAGATGATTTTAGAACAATAATCTGTCCCTCAAAGCAGTAGACTCTACCTAATCCAGAATCAGATCGTTCTGTAATGCAGGATGAGATCTGCAATCTGTCCCTCAAAGCAGTAGTAGTAGTAAACTCTACCTAGTCCAGAATCAGATCGTTCTGTAATGCAGGATGAGATCTGCAATCTGTCCCTCAAAGCAGGAGTAGTAATCTATACCTAGTCCAGAATCAGATCGTTCTGTAATGCAGGATGAGATGTTATTATATCTGCAATTTGTCCCTCACAGCGCCGGCAGCATCCTCTCCCTACACTAGCCTGAGAGCATGTGGCATGCCACTAGAGTTGAGCGGACACCTGGATGTTCGGGTTCGGCAAGTTCGGCGGAACTTTGTGAAAAAATTCGGGTTCGGTACCGAACTTGACCCAAACTTTACCCCGGACTCAGAACCCCATTGAAGTCAATGGAGACCCAAACTTTTCAGCACAAAAATGGCTGTAAAAAAGTCCTGGCAAGTGCTAGAGTGCTGCAAAAGGAAGTAAAATGGAGGTAAGAGTAGGACAAGTGCCCTACAAAAAAATGGGGATAGGGAAAATAACTTAAAATCAAATAAACAAAATAAAAATGGGAAGGGGGGTGGATGTGGAGTGGGAGCCTAGAGGGTGACTAGGCTGTGACCGTGGCAGTGTAGGTGATGATTTTAGAACAATAATCTGTCCCTTACAGCAACAGCAGGAACCTACCCTATAGGAATAGGCGGTGATTTTAGAACAATAATCTGTCCCTTACAGCAACAGCAGGAACTTGACCCTATAGGAGTAGGCAATGATTTTAGAACAATAATCTGTCCCTTACAGCAACAGCAGGAACCTGACCCTATAGGAGTAGGCGAGGATTTTAGAACAATAATCTGTCCCTTACAGCAACAGCAGGAACCTGACCTTATTGGAGTAGGCAATGATTTTAGAACAATAATCTGCCCCTTACAGCAACAGCACGAACCTGACCCTATAGTATTAGGCAATGATTTTAGAACAATAATATGTCACTTACAGGAACAGCAGGAACCTGACCCTATAGGAGTAGGCGATGATTTTAGAACAATCATCTGTCCCTTACAGGACCAGCAGGAACCTCTCCCTTTAGAACTAGGAGATGATTTTAGAACAATAATCTGTCCCTCAAAGCAGTAGACTCTACCTAATCCAGAATCAGATCGTTCTGTAATGCAGGATGAGATCTGCAATCTGTCCCTCAAAGCAGTAGTAGTAGTAAACTCTACCTAGTCCAGAATCAGATTGTTCTGTAATGCAGGATGAGATCTGCAATCTGTCACTCAAAGCAGTAGTAGTAATCTCTACCTAGTCCAGAATCAGATCGTTCTGTAATGCAGGATGAGATGTTATTATATCTGCAATCTGTCCCTCACAGCACCGGCAGCATCCTCTCCCTACACTAGCCTGAGAGCATGTGGCATGCCACTAGAGTTGAGCGGACACCTGGATGTTCAGGTTCGGCAGGTTCGGCGGAACTTCGCGAAAAAGTCCGGGTTCGGTACCAAACTTGACCCGAACTTTACCCCGGACCCAGAACCCCATTGAAGTCAATGGGGACCCAAACTTTTCAGCAACAACATGGCTGTAAAAAAGTCCTGGCAAGTGCTAGAGTGCTGCAAAAGGAAGTAAAATAGAGGTAAGAGTAGGACAAGTGCCCTACAAAAAATGGGGATAGGGAAAATAACTTAAAATCAAATTAAAAAAATAAAAATGGGAAGGGGGCTCCAGTCTTCTCCTTCTTATTCTTCCTTTCTTTCTTCTTTTTTCTCCCCTCTTTTTCTGACTCCCCCCTGTGCTCCCTGAAACAGGGACTAAGGGGGAGAGCTTCCGATTGCTAGGTTGATTTTTTTTTTGTTCTTAAAAGAAGGTATGCTTGTTCTCTATGGGGTCTTCCTCAGTCAAGGATAAGGGCCCATCACGGGTCCTTCCTCTCTAGACTGGAGGGACTTGGGGCGGAGACTGGGTCTACAGCAGGATCCCTTCAGGGGTAGTCCAAGGTTCTCCTACCCCTAGGCCCTCGGATTACTAATTACTTGATAGAAGGGGGGACGGACCTACACCAAACATAGTATATGCAGATGGTAGGGCTCTAGGTCCTCTCTGTAGGAGAACAAGAATATATTCTTAGGTATACATCAGTAAATTTACCTGTCTAATGTCTTTAATCCGTTTTATACTCAACCTAACATGGTAATGTCTCTTCTCTGCATATGCCTACATTGATTGTATTGAATGTAATACTTAATAAAGCTTTTTGAAAACAAAAAAAAAAAAAAAATGGGAAGGGGGTGGATGTGGAGTGGGAGCCTAGAGGGTGACTAGGCCGTGACCGTGGCAGTGTAGGTGATGATTTTAGAACAATAATCTTTCCCTTACAGCAACAGCAGGAACCTGATCCTATAGGAGTAGGCAATGATTTTAGAACGATAATCTGCCCCTTACAGCAACAGCAGGAACCTGACCCTATAGGATTAGGCAATGGTTTTATAACAATAATCTGTCACTTACAGGAACAGCAGGAACCTGACCCTATAGGAGTAGGCGATGATTTTAGAACAATAATCTGTCCCTTACAGGACCAGCAGGAACCTCTCCCTTTAGAACTAGGAGGTGATTTTAGAACAATAATCTGTCCCTCAAAGCAGTAGACTCTACCTAATCCAGAATCAGATCGTTCTGTAATGCAGGAGGAGATCTGCAATCTGTCCCTCAAAGCAGTAGTAGTAGTAAACTCTACCTAGTCCAGAATCAGATCGTTCTGTAATGCAGGATGAGATCTGCAATCTGTCCCTCAAAGCAGTAGTAGTAATCTCTACCTAGTCCAGAATCAGATCGTTAAGTAATGCAGGATGAGATGTTAGGCAGCATCCTCTCCCTACACTAGCCTGACAGCATGTGACATGCAGCACTACGTAACTCCAGCTTATACAGAGGCTGGGTCACATGATGCACTGGCCAATCACAGCCATGCCATTAGTAGGCACGGCTGTGATGGCTTCTAAGGGCAAACTAGTGAAATGCTTTTTAATTGGCTGCCCTGCAGCTATTCAACAGGTGGGATCAAATACCCGAACCCAAACTTTTTTCAAATGTCCGGGTTCGGGTCCGGGTCACGGACACCCCAAAGTTCGGTATGGACCCAAACTTTACAGTTCAGGTTCGCTCAACTCTACTGACCACAAAAACCTTGAATACATCCGTTCTGCTAAAAGACTGAACTCATGTCAAGCCAGGTGGTCATTGTTCTTCTCCAGATTTGACTTCACAATTTCTTATCTACCAGGGGCAAGAAACATTAAGGCTGATGCCTTATCTTGAAGCTTTTTATCAAAGTGTCCTCCTCCGCTTCCTCCACAACCCATTATCCCTGATCATAGGATTTCGGCTTTCACTCCGACTGACATCTTGTTACCTGTACAGGCTGAGACCCGACCCCTCCCTCTACTCCCCCTGGTATGCTTTTGTGCCCCTCGCTCTTCACTTGCAGGTATTGCAGCAGGTACATGCATCAAAACCTGCAGCACATCCGGGATTTAGACAGACTTTTGAGATTATCTCTTGCAACCTCTGGTGGCCATTGATTAAACAGGATGTGATAGCCTTTGTCGAGGAGTGTGAAGTTTGTGCCAGAAGCGAGAGTAGTACTTTTAATCCCTCTGGTCTCCTACATCCTCTTCCGATACCTACCTATCCCTGGACCCATTTATATGTGGTCTTTATCACTGACTTGCCTCTGTCCCGGGGATGTTCCACGATCTGCGTGTTGGTAGACAGGATCAGTAAGATGGCCCACTTTGTTCCACTTCTGAAACTTCCATCGGCTAAAGAACTGGCATCTGTATTCTTTAACCATGTTTTCGGGCTCCATGGGGCACCAATTAACATTGCCTCAGACCGTGGTTCTCAGTTTATAGCCTAGTTTTGGAAGGCCCTTTGCTTTCAGCTGGGGATTAAGTTATCATATTATTCAGCATATCATCCTTAGACAAATGGCCAAACAGAAATGACTAATCAGACTCTAGAGAAGATGGTATGCTGTCTGATGGCCAATGATGATGTGGAGTAGGTCAACATCCTTCTGTGGGTGGAGATTGCCTTTAATAATTGTGTCAGCACATCTACAGGGACGTTTCCTTTCTTCTGTGTTTATGGGTTGCGACCTCATGTGTGCTCCTTTGATCTTCCACCCTCCAATGTTTCAGATGCCAACACTACAATTGAAAATTTCTCCAACATCTTGTCCGATGCCAATCGTGCTATTTCTCGCTCGGTGCAGGCTTTTATGAAAATGGCTGACAAGAGGCACTCAAAGGCACCAAGATATAAAGTTGGTGACAAAGTGTGGTTATCATCTAGGAATCTGTCCCTGCATGCTCCATCTAAAAAACTTGGCCCAAAATTCATTGGACCCTGAAATTTGGGAGATGTTTAATCCCGTGGCCTGTAGCTTAAAACTCCCCCCATCTATGTGCATTCCAAATGTCTTTCATGTTTCCTTGTTAAAACCTGTTAATTCCAGCCTCCAAATAAATGAACCAGAACCTGTGGACGCGTTGGACAGCAGGAATATGAAGTGGCATTTATTCTTGATTCCAGACGAGTACACAATTTGTTACAATATCTCCCTCATTGGAAAGATTTCAGCCCAGAGGATTGAACTTGGGTCCCAGCTTCTGATCTTTATGCTGACCGACTTAAGAAGACTTCCAACTTTGTTATCCAAGTAAGCCTGGGGGTGCAGAAGCAACCCCTCAAGGAAGAGGGGGGTACTGTCAGTACTAGGATCCCTTTAAGACCCAGCAAAACTCAAATGACACAGCCTTTGCCTGGGAAACAATGATGAATGGCCAGCTCACTTTTAACCCTTTCACTGCCAAGTTCGTACGTCGTACGGACCTACAGAAGTGCCTGCAGGTGGCCAAGTCTGTATGCCGTATGGACCTACATTCCTCCTCTGTTATAAGCTCATGGTCACTGCAGTGACCATAAAATTATATAAGAAAACACCCCCCTCTAGCGCCCCCGCCTCTCTACCTGTCACCCGCCACTTACACCCCCCCGCGCTGCCTAAAATGATTGCCCTGTCCCCCCACACTGTCCACACATTTTCACCCCCCTAGCATCAGCGCCGCCCCTCCAGCACAAATCTCTGTGCATCCGTTGCAATTGTCGGCTCCCTCCACTGCCACTCCCGCCGACAATTGCAAACAAAGACTTTTTTTGGTCCTAAATTAGGTCTCCACCCCCCTGACATCCCCTTCAGTGCCTCCCCCTCACTCACCGATCCCTGGCAGCTCCTCCATGCAGCTCTTCAAGCGTCTCTCCCCGTCGCTGCTGCCCGGGAGATCGGTGAGTGCAGAGTGTCGGGATGGAGAGTGGGGGGGGTGGTAAACATGTGTTTACCAGCTCCCTTCCTTTCCTAGGTGAACATAGTGAAGCATTTGGTACCGATTGCTCCAATGTTTAGCTGTCACAGTGACATAGTAAACAGTGTTTACTATGTTACTGTTTGTGAATGAATGAGAGCCGCTATTCAGAGGCTTTCATCCATTCATAAAAATTGCAGCTGAGCCTGCAGAGAAAAGGGCTGAACTATTCAGTCCCTTTCTCTGTCTAAAAAAAGAGACATTAGAGGTTTTTTTAGACCCCTGATGTCTCTGCAAAGACCCTGCCCCCATTAAATAAAAGTGTAAAAAAAAAACATAGCAAAAAAAAAAAATCCCAGCAAGGCCCCTTTCACACAGGCACCTCCATGGGATGGAATATGCTTGTTCAACAGAGGATTGGTCTGCTAATCCCCGTGGACAGACAGTACCATTCTCCTCCATGGGGAGATTGGGTGAAAATGGACCGCATGTCCATTTTCATCCGATCCACCAAACATGCAGGACCAGATATCGGTGGATATCAGTGGATCACCACTGACATCCGCCTCTCCATAGGGGAGACTGGAGGTCCGATCAGGTCTGCCTGAAAAACTGACAGTTGGACCTGATTGGACAGCCCGTGTGAAAGAAGCCTAATGGTAAATTTAGACATGTGTCTAAATTGCCCTTGCCTCTGAAGCCCCAGAGGCTACCCTCCAGAGGCTACTGACAGGCGGGTGATCTAAGTGATAGCAGTGATGTCAACATGACCTACGTTTCGTCATCAACAGACATCGTCCTGGATGATGTCTGTTGATGACGTAATTTACGTCAGGAGGACGTGCTGACATCACCACTATCACCTAGACTACCAGTGGAATGGGACTATATAGCCGGCCAGCTACTGTTTTAAATGCGATTTTGATCCCAGGATCTTGTAAGTGTATTACTTTTTATAAATAAATCTTGGTTATCAGTATTACATTATTGCGAGTATATTTTTATGTGCATGCTGCATGGTTCGTGTAAGACTCTCCCCTGGATGCAAGTGACCTCCCCCCCAGAAGGTGTCTGAAGTTTGGAGACATGCTACACCCTGAATAGGGACCTGGGCTGTGTTAGAAGCCACAAGCGATATTAGCGCTTGCCTCTGGTAAGCAGTTCACTTAACTGGTGGTGGATGATAGAGGAACCTGTTTGGAGTGGAGCATCAGGCGTTGTTTCTGTCTTTAAGGCCATTCACATTAGCCGTTTGAAGGACTGTTCTTTACCTATTCATTATATATGTTAAGCAAGTGAATTAGTGCAGCCTCTCTCCTCTTAGAGTCGTTACCTTGTGTGCTACTGCTTGACCCAACTGATATCTGCTCTGTATATTTTGTGTATGACCTAGTTTTGACCCTGCTTTGCTCACTTCTGATTCAGTAGCGTTTGTACTCTGATCTGTCTGTGTATGACCCAGCTTGCCTAGACTACACTCTGCTTCAGCCTGATTCTACTGCAGTGCCAGACTCAGCATTACTACTTGGCTGCCCAGCCAACCTCCTCTTACATCTGCAGTGGTGAACTAGAAGTTCCAGCCAACCTCTACCGTCATCTGCGAACTACAAGCACCAACCAATCTTTACCTTAATCTGCAGCAGTGAACTACAAGGTCCAGCCAACATCTACTTTCATCTGCAGCAGTTAACTACAAGTTCCAGCTGACCTGCTCTGCTTAGATTTGATCATGGTATGTGCTCTTGCTCATTGAACTCTTTGCATAATCAGCACATCTGAACTGTTACCTGTTATCTTCTCCTAGCCTGACTCAACTAGTAAGAATGTGGAGCACCAGGATGTGACATTGTAACTGTCTGTATTACATTGTGGAACATATGTGGAAGAGATCTTTGTCAGTGTTCTACTTTGTCAAAATCTCAGAGACTGCATATACGTTTAACAGACTTGCAAGGCCAGTTGTAAGCTTTGTGAGATTGCTGTCAGTACCTTCAGGCACTAGGTGGTATTTGTTCAGCCCATCAGGTTAGATTTACAAGTTTGAATGTTTGGGCAATTTAGCTTAACAGCATAATTTTTAAAAAGCAATAAAAAAAGGCTTATTATTTGTTTTGAAATTCAAAATAAATAAAAACAAATTGAGAAATTGTTTTTATATTAACAAAAAAATGGCATTTTATGATGTGTCTTATTTACCCTGAAAAAAAGCCAAACTGATTACAGAGAAAGACTGCACACAGACTAATTTACTTCTGGATCTGGGTTTAAAAAAAATGAAATTTTTATAACTAAAGATTGAATACAATTTATTATTTTTTTTTCAGGTTTTGGCATCTAAAGATAGATAGTTAATATGTATATTTTGTTAAATTTAGTAATCAAGTTGCTTTTTTCTTCTCTACAAGTGTATGGCAGAGTTTCCAGAATGTTTTTTATCAATTTATTTTCCTGATCCTTGTAGCATCTATCTCAAAGCAACAGATATGTGACATCGTCATTGCAATATTCGTATAAATATACCATGTTTAAAGAAGTTAAATAAGACAAAGGAATATAATTTATGATACCTGAAGGAAAGGTCACATTTATTTTGGTTGATTAAATAGAAAGACAACTTTTTACATTTCAGCCTCTAAGCTCATACTTTTTTCTGTCACAGTTCCTAGAGGACCTTGCAAATTTCATTGACATATTTTGCCTCCAGGTTGACCTTGGGTTATATGGTTTCAGATGAGCTGTTGCAATCCGCTGGCTCTAATGCATTTCAAAGTAGTATTTATAAAAAGAACAATATGAAGGGATCATCAGATCGCCTTTAGAAAATTCAATGCTTGTGAACATTTTGTATTTTTATACATATATATATATATACAGTATCTGACAAACGTGAGTACACCCCTCACATTTTTGTAAATATTTTATTATATCTTTTCATGTGACAACACTGAAGACATGACACTTCGCTACAATGTAAAGTAGTGATGTACACTCACTACTTTGCATTGTAGTGAAGTGTCATGTCTTCATTGTATAACAGTGTAAATTTGCTGTTCCCTCAAAATAACTCAACACACAGCCATTAATGTCTAAGCCGCTGGCAAAAAAGAGAGTACACCTCTAAGTTAAAATGTCCAAATTGGGCTCAAAGTGTCAATATTTTGTGTGGGCATCATTATTTTCCAGCACTGCCTTAACCCCCTTGGGCATGGAGTTCACCACAGCTTCACAGGTTGCCACTGGAGTCCTCTTCCACTCCTCCATGATAACATCACAGAGCTGGTGGATGTTAGAGACCTTGCGCTTCTCCACCTTCCATTTGAGGATGCCCCACAGATGCTCAATACGGTTTAGGTCTAGAGACATGCTTGGCCAGTCCATCACCTTTACCCTCAGCTTCTTTAGCAAGGCAGTGGTTATCTTGGAGGTGTGTTTGGGCTCATTATCATGTTGGAATACAGCCCAGTCTCTGCAGGGAGGGGATCATGCTCTGCTTCTGTATGTCACAATACATGTTGGCAATCATTGGTCCCTCAATGAACTGTAGCTCCCCAGTGCCAGCAGCACTCTTGTAGCCCCAGACCATGACACTCTCACCACCATGCTTGACTGTTGCCAAGACACACTTGTCTTTTTACTCCTCACTTGGTTGCCGCCACACATGCTTGACACCATCTGAACCAAATAAGTTTATCTAGGTCTCATCAGACCACAGGACATGGTTTCAGTAATCCATGTACTTAGTTTGCTTGTCTTCAGCAAACTGTTTGTGGGCTTTCTTGTGCATCATCTTTAGAAGTGGCTTCCTTCTGGGACAAAAGCCATGCAGACCAATTTAATGCAGTGTGCGGCTTATGACCTGAGCATTGACAGGCTGACCCCGCACCCCTTCAACCTCTGCAGCAATGCTGGCAGCACTCATACGTCTATTTCCCAAAGACAACCTCTGGATATGACACTGAGCAGGTGCACTCAATTTCCTAGGTCGACCATGGCGAGACCTGTTCTGAGTGGAACCCGTCCTGTTAAACCACTGTATGGTCTTTGCCACCTTGCTGCAGCTAAGTTTCAGGGTCTTGCCAATCTTCTTATAGCCTAGGCCATCTTTATTAAGATACTAGAAATGTACAAGGTTGGCGCCACTAATAAATGTGATTTCTTGCTGCCCTCTTTCGGTATATATAATTTTTTTCCTATATAGATTTTATGTATAATAATGAAAGATATGGCGCTTACTCACATAACTATGTTAAGCTACATAACTTGTGTATATAAAGTGCTCTTAATTATTAAAAATTCTTAAAGTGCATACGATTTGTAAATTGCAAACCATAAAGAAAATAATTAAAGTGCATACAGTTTGTATAGTGCAAACCATGAAAGTAATCAATTACTTAGTATAACTTCTCAAAGTGCGTATAGTTCATAAAGTGCATAAAAAATACAATACATAAAAACGCTGTAAAATTGTAATATCTGTGGTGTAGTTAATCCAAACAAAATCCAATTTAAACAACTTTGAAAATGATTTCTTTCTTGAATAAAGTTAGACAATCCATCCACCAAGTGAAAAAAGGTGTCCTCCCTGTATCATATCTTCCTATACAGTTCGGTGCGCCACCATCACACGTGTATATTCAAATGCACTCACCAGATACATTAAAAATAATCGCCTTTTCCTTAT
>BLSH010528384.1:166270-177673 GCA_018402905.1 Glandirana rugosa
GACAGAAGAATATTGTTGCTCGCTGCCCTGGCTGTCTTCCTACCACATAAGCCATTGACTCTAGTTCATGTCCCACGGACATCTATCCTACCCTGTACCTATCCCTGCCCTTTGCTGGTGTGCTTGACCTAGCTGGGGTTCGGGAGGGAGAGGAGAATACCATCGCTCACTGCACTGAATGTCACCCTACCATATTAACCATTGATGTCTGTTTAAAGTTTTTCCCCAGGCGGCACATGATGGAGTGGATATGTTACTAACCTGACTGGGTTCAAAGATGGGGCTTCCCCAGAGTTTCTTCTGTGTTTATGAGATACCGGGATTTGTATAGTTATTTACTGTTATATGTAATAATCAGATGCCGATAATGTGGGGTTTATGTTGGCCCCGGCTCTGCCCTGGTATAGGCCTCTCTCTCAGGTCAGGCGGCTCTGGGGTCACCATAAACCTATGTGATAAAGATGCCGTACTGGGATACGTTTCTAAGTTTATAATTTATAACCTACGGTTGAGATGTTATCTGGTTACCTGCCCTCTGGACCGCATTAATTTCTTGTTTGGTTAGCAGCGCTAAATTGTTTACACCTCGCTGTTTTTCTCTCAAAAATCGGATATGTAAGATATATGTGATGTATGCCTGCTATGCTGTTGGGATTGCAGCTCAGATCCCTCTCTCCCGATTTCCCCCCCCCCAGCAATAGGATTGGCACAATCAGTGCCAGATAAGTGATTTGTTCGCGCGGCGTCTTGCATTGCGGACACTTTAGTTTTACTAGACACCCCTCTAAGTGTCTTATACCTGGTTTAACCCCATTTTTTCCCCCCTAGGGTTGTTCCCCCTCTCTCACCTCCCTTCCTCTTCCATTCCCCCACTTTTGCTGTGATTTTTTTTTTCTTTCTTCTCCTTGCTCCATCATGGCCCACACGATGTGCACAAGCCCCCGGCTAAAATTATGTTCATACAATGCTAATGGACTAAACATGGCCGCCAAAAGGGGACAGATCCTATATCAGATGCACAAGCGCCAGGTCCAGGTGCTCCTGCTACAAGAGACCCATTTCCGGGCTGAATCCATGCCTCTATGCTCGAGAAAATACTTCAACAGGTGGTTCCATAGCACCCACCCCTCACAAAAGAATAGGGGAGTTTCCGTGGCCTTCCATAAATCGCTTCCTATTGAACTCATAGACCACATGTCTGATCCACAGGGGAGATATGTTTTTGTGACGTTCTCCCTTTGGGGGTCAACATTTACAATTGCTAAGATATACTTGCCAAATGTCAATCAAGTTGCAACAGCTATACATTACCTTCAGACCTTAGCTAGCTTCATGGAAGGGAAACTTATCCTAGGCGGAGACTTCAATACCCCACTAGACCCGCTCATTGACTCGTCTACGTCATGCTCTTCCCTATCCTTCTCCAAGCTACGCGCCCTGAAATGGGCTATTCATAGCCTCCACCTTATTGACGTATGGAGGGTGCTATACCCTACCTCTCGTGACTATACCCACTACTCCCCGCTCACCAATCATACAGTCGGATAGATTATTTTCTGATAGAACACAGTTGCTTAGACTGGTTACCTGAATGCGAGATAGAACCCATGGTGTGGTCCGACCACTCTCCTATCTTCCCTTCTACACCAGTAAGGGAATGGACTTGGAGACTGAATGTTTCCCTGCTCACGTACCCAGACTGCACTGCGCGCATCTCGAACGCTATCTCCCAATTTCTCACAGACCACGCTAACGACGCCACTTCTTTACTCGTGCAGTGGGAAGCATTTAAAGCTGTCCTACGCGGAAGCTTCATTCAAATTGGTACCCATAAAAAGAAAGAACGGTCGGCGGCAATAGAATAAAAAACGTAATGACCCGGATACGGCCCACAAACAATCTCCTACAGTAGAAACCCTCACGGAAGTCTCCTCGGCCCGGTCTCAATTGCGGGACCTGTATAATGCTTCCGCTCGTACATACGCAGACAAACTCTCTCTGTACCAATATAAATTTCAGGACAAATGTGGTAGACCGCTGACCCGTTCCCTGCACCCTAAAACGCCCCCCACGTTCATCCCTCATGTCCGTGACTCGGCAGGCCATTCAGTCTCCTCACCTTCCTTGATCGCGCAAACATTCACCGACTTTTACCAAAATCTCTATAACATCCCTGCTATGACCCCTTTAGATACCACACCCGACTTTAAAAAGAGCCAAGCGGACTATATTGCAAAGACTGCATTACCCACCCTAGACACTGAAAGAATTAAAGAATTAGAAGAGCCCATCACAGAGAATGAAGTCACTAAAGCTATAGTGAGCACGCCGTCCAGTAAAAGTCCAGGGCCCGATGGCTTCACTCCTAAATTTTACAAAGTATTTGGATCTCTACTTGCCCCTTTCATGACCAGGGTGTTCAACTCTCTATCTGACAGTGCCGTCTTTCCCCCACAAACGCTAGAAGCGCATATCTCCCTCATACCAAAACCCGACAAAGATCCCACCTTGTGCACAAATTATAGGCCTATCTCCCTCATTGGAGTGGACTTGAAAATATTCGCCAAGATCCTGGCGAGTAGATTGAAGCCCCTAATGCCTGCCCTGATACATTTAGATCAGGTGGGTTTTGTGAGTGGAAGGGAGGCCAGGGACAACACCCTAAAAACCCTCCTCCTAACTGCTTATGCTCGCTCGCACAATATTCCCCTCTGCCTGTTGTCGGTTGATGCTGAAAAAGCATTTGACTGGATGGACTAGCAGTTTCTAAAATTGTCTCTCCATCAGATAGGAATGGGTCCTCAAATGGTAAATAGAATATTCTCACTCTAAACATCCCCCTCTGCCAGGATCAGGATTAATGGTACATTATCCCCTGCTTTCCAAATTCGGAATGGGACAAGACAAGGATGCCCTCTGTCCCCCCTCCTTTACGTCCTAACTATGGAACATCTTGCAGTAGCTCTCCGAAAAAACCCTAACGTTAGAGCCATGCAGACAGGCCCTATACAGACTAAATTAGCTCTTTGCGGACGATTTATTGATGTTCGTGACACAGCCTCGGAACTCTTTACCCTTCATCTTGCAGGGCTTTAATGAATTTGGGAGTATGAGTAATTTTAAAATAAATTACAACAAAACCGAAATTCTTAATGTTACACTCCACAAGACTGATGTGCAGTCTGTCTCGTCCTCCTTTCCTTTTAAGACGGGCTCTACATCCATACGTTACTTAGGCATACATATCCCCACAGATACAACCAAGCTTTTCTCGAAGAATTTCACCCCACTCCTTCTCAAAACTCAATCTGATCTAGAATCCTATGCAGCTAAGAGGCTTTCTTGGCTGGGAAGGATAGACGCACTGAAAATGGACGTCTTACCTCATTTTTTATATCTATTTCAAACTCTTCCTGTTTACGTGCCAGTATCGTATTTTAGGAAGCTCCACCAAATGTTCTCCTCCTTTATCTGGAAGGCAGCCCGCCCCAGGATAAAGTACACCACCCTTTCCCAACCAAAAAATGGGGGAGGGACCGGGGTGCCACATGCTTCTCTATACTATAGAGCGGCTGTGCTCACAAGGATAGTGGATTGGTTTCATCATTCTGCTTCCAAACTGTGGGTACAGTTAGAGGGCCATTTAAACCCAAATGAGCTACGCGCCCTACCTTGGACTCCCCCGAGTTTTCGTAAAGGTACACCCCCTCTGGCGGATCTCACCCATCAGACGCTTCCCTTGTGGGACAGGCTGACTTCAGCCGACACCATATCTAAGAGGATATGCCCTATGACACCATTTTTTGGAACCCCTGCCTTCCCACCAGCAGAGAAGAGAGCAGAATTTGGACCCTGGCAAAAGAAAGACTGTAGGAGACTTGCTCAAATTCTACGAGCAGACCCTTCTTTGATGGCTAACTCTTCACCCCCTATGATTCCCCAGCCCCCGATACATTTTATTCAGAGACGACAGGCTCTATCCTATATACGCAGTTTTTCTTCCCTGACAACAATCCTCTCTGACACATCGAGCTTTGAAGACTTACTAGTTCAAAACGATCCCCCGACTCGACTTAATGCATCCTCACCTGACCTCCCCCCCTACACACAGACCTGGGAGCGAGAACTGCAACACTCTATAACACGCACCGATTGGCTAAAATGTTTCATCTTGACACATAAGCTCTCACCTGCAACCATCACTTAGGAAAAAGGGTTCAAGCCATTAACCAGATGGTATAGATGCTCGGCCACCGTTAAATACTGTGACCCATCCAGGTCAGACGTCTGTTGGAGGTGTTCATCTGAAAGGGGCACCATGCTCCACATATGGTGGGATTGCCCACCTATACGACAATTCTGGCAAAAGATTTTCAGTCTATATTGTAGGCTGATGGCGACTACCATCCAACCCTCACTGGAGATAGCTCTTCTCTCTATTATCCCGGGCCCACTAAAGTTAGTGAAAAAAAATGTGTTACGACACTTCCTCGCGGCAGCACGAGCAGTGATACCCCGCTTATGGAAATCAACAGGGGCACTCTCCCTTGGTGACTGGGCTGTTGAGGTTGATCGTATACAAGACCTGGAACGTATGGTGGCTCAGGAATGTGATAAAGTAGAATCGTTCTCTGCAATGTTGGCCTCCTGGTCCTTGTTTCGACACTCTGCGGATTTTATCCAATGGACAGAGTCTACACATGCTCCCAATACAACTGAGCCATGATGGAGAACCTACCCTGCATTCTCCTCCTCTCTTCTCTATCTTCTTCATTCTGTTATTCAGTTCATCTTTTACCATATTTGTTCCACCCTACCCATATATAGGTATCCTATATATGCAGATAGTAGACAGACCCCTACAACATATGCATTTGGGTAATAAGAATAGCTAACTGCCCTCATCAGGAGTACGCAGATTGTTAGGACATATTTCTACCATTTTCTAGACTATGACTAGTTAAAACATATAACCAATGCAAATGGCAGAACTGTTGGATCAACCAAATTATCAAGTTGTTACCATATGAACATGCAATGGATACACTCTGAATGTCAATGTTCAGATAGCTCATATTGCTTTAATATAACAACGTTGTCTGTAAGAGATTTCTGTTCCTCTTCTTGATCAATAAAACGAGATTGAACTAATAATAATAAAAACAATAAACCTGATGGCATCATATATAGGTGTCCATTTATGAAACTGAGAACAGTCGCGATCCGGAGGATCGTGGCTGTTCTCAGATCATTAACAGTTTATGAAAGTGAGATGATCAGCAGAGAACACATTCACTGATCATCGCAGCAGACAGCGAATCTGTCACTGTATACCACAGAAACGGACAGTTTAAGAAGGTGCGATCTCAGCACCTCACTGGCGATCTGTGGCAGAATTCTCACTCCCAGATTCTCAAGCTCAGGGGTTGAGAATCTGGGAGAGAAGTGAGAAGCTGGCTGAGGATTCTGGAGGAAGAAGGAAGTATTTTCCTTCTTTCACCTTCCCAGCGCCAGAACAGTGCAAGGCACATCTTCCCCACAAGCATACACATCAAAAGAAGCATGTTAGGAATGTATAGTGTGTGTGTGTATATATATATATATATAGATAGATAGAGATACATAGTAGATATATATATATACAGTATCTCACAAAAGTGAGTATACCCCTCACATTTTTGCAAATATTTTATTCTATCTATTCATGTGACAACACTGAAGAAATTACTTTGCTACAATGTAAAGTAGTGAGTGTCCAGCTTGTATAACAGTGTAAATTTACTGTTCCCTCAAAATAACTCAACACACAGCCATTAACCACTTCCTTACTGGGCATTTAAACCCCCCTCCTGCCCAGACCAATTTTAGGCTTTCAACACTGTCGCATTTTGAATGACATTTGCGCGGCCGTGTGACGTTGTACCCAAACAAAAATTTTATCATTTTTTTCCCACAAATAGAGCTTTCTTTGGTGGTATTTGATCACCTCTGCGGTTTTTATTTTTTTGCGCTATAAACAAACAAAAAGTGACGATTTTGAAAAAAGAACAATATTTTTTACTTTTTTGCTATAATAAATATCCAAAAAAAATATGAAAAAGAAAATTATTCAACAGTTATGCCAATATATATTCTTCTACATATTTTTGGAAAAAAAAAATTGCAATCGGCGTATTTTGATTGGTTTGCGCAAAAGTAATTGCATCTACAAATTATGGCATTTTTACTGTTTTTTTTTTTACTGGTAATGGCGGCGATCTGCGACTTTTATTGGGACTGTGATATTGCAGTGGTAATGTCGGACATTTTTTACACATTTTTGGGACCAATGACATTTATGCAGCGATCAGAAATTTAAATGTCCCCTGATTACTGTATAAATGTCATTGGCAGTGAAGGGATTAATCTGCAGGGGGCAGTGAAGGGGTTAACTGTGTTCCCTGGGTGTGTTCTAACTGTGGGGGGGTGGTGGGGCTGATCGGGACATACCAGATCTCACTGATCCCAGTGACAGGGATCAGTAGATCTGTCATCTCCCATTCACAGAACGGAGAACCACCGTGTTTACATCGGCGGTTCCCCATTCTGCAGCTGCTACAGGTGATGTCCGCCCGACCCATGGGCACGCCTACGCAGCGTGCAGCAGTCGTGAGAGCGTGCCGCCACAGGCTGTGAGTGCGCGCGGGGAGCGTGCACAAGGCAGGACGTCCATAGACGTCCGCCGGGCATTTCAGAGCCGCGCTGTAGCTGTCTTTCGGCTATAGCGCAGACCTGAACTGGTTAATGTCTAAACCGCTGGCAACAAAAATGAGTACACCCTTAAGCGAAAATGTCCAAATTGGGCCCAAGTAGCCATTTTCCCTCCCTGGTGTCATGTGACTCATTAGTGTTAAAAGGTTTCAGGTGTGAATGGGGAGCAGGTGTGTTAAATTTGGTGTTATGTCTCTCACTCTCTCATACTGGTCACTGGAAGTTCAACTATAAAGTTCGGGTCCGTACAGAACTTTGGGGTGTCCATGACCCGGACTCAAACCCGGACATTTGAAAAAAAGTTTGGGTTCGGGTTCTGGGTTCGGGTATTTGATCACGCATGTTGAATAGCTGCAGGGCAGCCAATCAACAAGCGTTTCACTGGTTTGACCTTAGAAACCATCACAGCCATGCCTACTAATGGCATGGCTGTGATTGGCCAGTGCATCATGTGACCCAGCCTCTTTATAAGCTGGAGTAACTTAGTGCTGCAGTCACATGTTCTCTGAGACTCTGACTAGTGTAGGGAGAGCATGCTGCTGGCACTGTGAGGGACAGATTGCAGATAAATATAATAACATTTCATCGATCTGATTGTGGACTAGGTAGAGACTACTACTACTGCTTTGAGGGACAGATTGCAGATCTCATCCTGCATTACAGAACAATCTGCTTTGAGGGACAGATTGCAGATCTCATCCTGCATTACAGAACAATCTGACTGGACTAGGTAGAGTCTATTGCTTAGAGGGACAGATTGAAGATCTAATCCTGCATTACAGAACAATCTCACTAGACTAGGTAGAGTCTACTGCTTAGAGGGACAGATTGCAGATCTCATCCTGCATTACAGAATGATCTGACTGGACTAGGTAGAGACTACTGCTTAGAGGGACAGATTATTGTTCTAAAATCATCTCCTAGTTCTAAATGGAGAGGTTCCTGCTGGTCCTGTAAGGGACAGATAAGTGTTCTAAAATCATCACCTACTCCTATAGGGTCAGGTTCCTGCTGTTGCTGTAAGGGACAGGTTATTGTTCTATAATCATCTCCTGGTTCTAAAGGGAGAGGTTCCTGCTGGTCCTGTAAGGGACAGATAATTGTTCTAAAATCATCGCCTACTCCTATAGAGTCAGGTTCCTGCTGTTGCTGTAAGGGACAGATTATTGTTCTATAATCATCTCCTAGTTCTAAAGGGAGAGGTTCCTGCTGGTCCTGTAAGGGACAGATAATTTATAGTGAAGCTCCTGTTGGAAGGAGAGGACGTGGTCGATCTGTGCCAGCTACACGCACAAGTGAAACACCTTCCTCAGGTAGCCGACAGAACCTTCAACGTTATATGTTAGGCCCGAATGCTGCTCATCGAATGGTGAGGCCAGAACAAGTACAGGCGATAGTAGATTGGGTGGCTGACAATGCCTACAGTTCCTTCACATTGTCTCCCTCCCGGTCCCTTGATGAAAGCTCAGAGTTGGCACCTGAACCCCATGGCCATCTGTCTTTCACCTCAGCCCCTTGTAAATTAGCCAAGCAGTCTGAGCCCCAAGTCATGCAAGAGACTCTTATGCTTTTTGATGACTCTCCTGGTGTGCTTTCCGTGGGCCATACACATAGCCCTGCCCCAGAAGTGGAAGACATTGAGTGCACCGATGCCCAACCATTTCTGTTGCAGGAGGAGGACATGAAAACACCATCTCAGCAAGTCTCTGATGATGACGAAACACAGGTGCCAACTGCTGCAGCTTTCCTCAGTGTGCAGACTGACAAGGAGGGCAGTGGTGAAGGGTGGGTGGAAGATGATGTGGAGGAGGATGATGAGGTCCTAGACCCCACATGGAATGAGGGGGGGCGGGACTTTAAATGAGGTATACATTGATGCGATTTCAAACAAGGATACCAAATAATGTAAATATTTATTGTTGAACATTGGCAACAATACCATGCAATGATGGGTACATAATACATAATAGACATAATAAACATGTAAACAATATATAGCAGACTTGTTGCACATGATTAAAAAATAGGTTGATAAAAAACAAGCTTCAAATGGTGGAGTGCTGACAGCACATACAGTAACCTGGGTGAACACATTTGCATCTAGAATATGCCCGTCAACATTTCGTGGCAGTAGGGCCACTCTTCAAGGGCTGATGCGAAATGAATAGAATCTGAAAAAGACATGGGCATGTCACTAAGGCAAAAGCAAAGCGACCCTGCTGGGGAAGCCAAAAAATGATAAATAATAAAAAATGGTTAATAGCTGTAGATTGGATACATGATGAGCCACTTACACAAACCAGCATGTGCATGACAATGGGCTGAGATAGGTTGGCTGACATGGACGCTCATACCGGGAGCTGAGGTGTTGTTCGTGGTATGGGGAAGCACAGAAAAGTGATATTTGGTGTCAGATTGTCCCAACGACAGGAACGCAGAGGATCCAATCTGTAGTGGATGTAAAGTGTAAAGGAAAATTGAATTGAAAAAGTATGGTCCAAGGGAGTAAAAGCAAAAGACCCATACACCAAGGAAAGGTGATTGGGATAAGAGACAGCAACTGTGTAAGTTATAGTTGTGAGGATAGGCTGTGAAGCCAGGTGGACACAGATATTGCAGCAAAATGAGTGGATGTATTATGAACCAATGTGAAGCTGAAAGGGTGAAACCCCCACCAACAGAATGGGTGAACAAGATCAATGTTGCAACAGTGCCAGTGAGACTTACAGTGTAGGAAATGTAATGTGCTTGCAGCAGAACCAACCGAACACACCAACGCCACACAGACTGCCATAAAGGGGAGACAGCTGGAGCAGAGCAGACAAGCCGCTCATATATGCATCCAGGTCAATCCCCATTGGTCAGCCTAGATGGCCAGACTCTCCCCAGAACGTCAACAACACAAGGAAACTGAAAGACAGGGGTGGATGCGTGGCGCCGATGCTCAGAGGACAGGACCCGCCCACACCCTCACACCAGCCACCTGGTGAATGAAGAGGGTGTAGGAGGGACACCTGTGAACATCGCAGCTCCCAAAGTGATTAGGCAGCAGCCAGACCAAACCTTCACAACACACAGCATGACTAAACTGGCATGGAAGTGTCAAATCATGTAGCAATAGTGAATTGTAAAAAATACATATAAATGCATGTGTCTGTAGGCATGCATGACCCATGTCTTGATACTTATGATTACCATATGGGGCAATATATATAGTACAAAATTATTATTGGTTGTTCAATGATGAAAAAACAACATGCAAACAAAATATGAAGTCATAATACCTGATCCCAGACCATCAAATGTATCCTCCATCCCTAAATTGCGAACTACAAAAAGAAGAGGGGGTTTGGGACTTTAAATGAGACCATGTGGACCATGCGTCTCCATCCCTATTGTATACATACATAAAAAAAGGGGGAGGGGACTTTAAATGAGGTATACATTGATGCGATTTCAAACAAGGATACCAAATAATGTAAATATTTATTGTTGAACATTGGCAACAATACCAAGCAATGATGGGTACATAATACATAAAAGACATAATAAACATGTAAACAATGTATAGCAGACTTGTTGCACATGATTAAAAAATAGGTTGTATGTATACAATAGGGATGGGGACGCATGGTCCACATGGTCTCATTTAAAGTCCAAAACCCCCTCTTCTTTTTGTAGTTCACATGGAATGAGGGTCATGGGAGTGACGTGTGCAGTTTGGAGGAAGAGGTGGTGGTCGCACAGAGGCACCAGCACAGCAAAAGAGGAAGCAGGTTGCAAAAGCCGAGTGAGCGTCCCCTAGACAGTAGGCCTGCTACTACCAACCGCACCCAGGGACCTAGCACACCAAAGGCAGCTCAAAGGCGTTCCCCCACGTAGCAGTTCTTCAGACAATGTGCTGACGACAAGGCACGAGTGGTTTGCAAGCTGTGCAATGATAGCCTGAGCATACATGTTCTAAACCTGATCACAACCTGCATGATCAGGCATCTAAATTCAAGGCACAAGCTGCATTGGAATAATTACCTCAAAATCCAAGTAAGGTCTCGGCCTCCTCCTGCTACCTCTTCTGCTGCTGCCTCAGCCTCTTCCTCCACCTCTACAGTGACAGTGACAGTGTCACCTGCCAACAAGCAAATAGAGCATGTGACAGCAATGCCACCATGTTCGTCACCATCCCCAAGCATTTCCACACGGTCCTATGGAAGCTTACAGCTGTCCATCTCCCAAACACTGGAGAGAAAGAGGAAGTACCCCCCTACCCACCCACGATCCCTGGCCCTGAATGCCAGCATTTCCAAATTCCTGGCCTTTGAAATGCTGTCATTCCGTCTGGTGGACATGGACAGTTTTAAAAACCTGATGGCGGTGGCTGTCCCACGGTATGTGGTTCCCAGCCACCACTACTTTTCCAGGCGAGCCATCCCTTCCCTGCACAAACAAGTCGGGGACAAGATCAAGTGTGCACTGCGCAACGCCATCTGTGGCAAGGTAGGTACAGGTGGTCTGCCTTACTGTCGTAAAGTTTCCGGTCCTTAAACCTTTACGACCGTAAGTCCCGGTCCCTAGTACCCACCCATCCCCCCATGAAGGAGAAAGAGAGGTCACAAACCCTCTACCTGTCGACATTCGAAGGTATCCTGGCACACC
>BLSH010528384.1:234912-246827 GCA_018402905.1 Glandirana rugosa
TTTTCCCTATCCCCATTTATTTGTAGGGCACTTGCCCTAGTTTGAAGATGATTTTAGAACAGTTATATGGCTTCTACCGTTAATTAATACTTTTCAGACACAGTTTGAAGATGATCCACATTCACCTCCATTTTTGCTTTTTTTATGTTTTTATTTTTTTAAAAATATTTACAGTTATTTCCCTGTCCCCATTTTTTTGTAGGGCACTTGCCCTACCCTTACCCCCATTTTACTTCCTTTTGCAGCCCTCTGGGGCTTTCCAGGACTTTCCTACAGCCATTTTTGTGCCTAAAAGTTCGGGTCCCCATTGATTTCAATGGGGTTCGTTGTCCGTGCGATCGTTCGGGTTCCGTCCGGACCCGGACCCGGACTTTGTCCCGAAGTTCGGACGGACCAGCAGAACCCGAACTTCCAGGTGTTCGCTCAACTCTAGTTCTTAACCCTGTCAATCCTACAAAACTGTAAATGACTAGGGTCCCTGTTGTGAACCAACCTGAAGTGGTTGGACAGGCTGTGATGTCTAAACCCTTTTTTTATATTCTGCACATGTTCTCTTAATCTAATTCTTAATTTCCGTGTTGTGCGGCCTATATATTGTAGACCACACGTACAGGTAAGTAAGTATGTGACATGGGTGGTGTCACAGGAAATTAATTTCTTGATTTCATATGTTTTGCCTGTGACTGCAGATTGAAAATGAGTGGTACTACATTTTCTAAACATTGCAGTTTTATGAATAGTACATATCCCACAACTAAAAAAACCCACTTAATCAAGGAAGGTACATGTTTTGCAAGGTGGATCGACCACATTATGTGCTAGCTTGAGTCGTAGAGAAGGGGGCTTGGTATAAACAAAACGGGGTTTAGACAGTAACACCCTTGCCAGTTCTTTATCTCTCATCAATAATGGCCAATGAGTTCTAATAATATGCTCCAATTGTCTATATTCTCTGAAAAAAACTGTCACAAAAGATACGCTGGGGTCAAATGAGTTTCTTTTTGTGACTGGAATAGTGATTCTCTGTCCAAATTTCTGACCGAATACTTAATTTTTTCTAGCTTGCTTTTTTTATATCCCTTTTCAACAAACCGTTGAAGAATGACCTCCACCTGGTGGTCGAAATCGCCAAGAGTGTCACAATTTCTCCTAATTCTCAGCATTTGTCCCCTGGGGATGCCATCAAGCCATCTTGGATGATGGCAACTCCCCTGAGGTATGTAGCCGTTGCCATCTACCTCTTTAAAAAAGTTCTAGTGAAGAGTCTGTCACCACTTTTGTAGATGGTTAAATCTAGGTAATTGATACTATCCTGTCCAATTTGTTCTGAAAAAGAGATGCCAAGGGGGTTATCTCCCATCTTCTTCAAAAAGTCAAGAAGGGACTCCTTTGTGCCTGACCAGACAATAAGGATATCATCTATATATCTTCTAAACATTTTTAGCTCAGGGGGAGGGTTGGAAAAATGGCCTTTTCTTCCCACCAGCTCATGACAATATTAGCTACCGATGGGGCATATTTTGCCCCCATCGCAACACCCCTTATCTGTTTGAAGTATCTTTTATCAAACCAGAAAAAATTATGACTCATAGCGAGTTCAAGAAGTTCTACTATAAAGGACTTCAGTTCTTCAACTAATTCCGTGCCATTTAATGCCCATCTCACTGCACTTATGGCATGGTCTTGTTGAATACTGGTGTATAGTGAATTAACATCAACACTAGCTAATAAACAATTTTCATCTATGTGCATAGTTTTAAGGGAGGCCATAAGATCTTTGCTATCTTTCAAGAAAGCAGGATATGTGTTCGTTAGTGGTTGCAAAAAAGTATCTGCCCCAAGAGGGGTGAGTGGTATCACGGTTGGCAACCAAACTCTCAGGTCTGCACTCTTTGCGGACGATGTCCTTCTCTTCTCTTCGTCCCCTCCGAAAGATATAACAATCCTACAAGACTTGCTTGCAACTTTTCGAGCATGTTCGGGCCTCAGGATAAATTTAGATAAGAGCGAGATCTTGCCCCTGAACCCTCGCCTTGCTAGAGCTTGGACCGAATCGTCCCCTTTTATGGTTGCTAAGCAGCATATAACGTATCTCGGTTTGCGTATTGGTAAAGAACCCTCCTCATTGTATAACTTAAATTTCCCTCCAATTATAGACAAGATTGTTCGGGAGTTGGAAGCATGGGGGGCTCTCCCCCTCTCGCTCTTCGGGAGATGTCACCTTTTCAAGATGGTGTCCTTTGCCAGGCTACTTTACCCCCTCCAAACCTTACCTCTGTTGCTCAAGCACTCTGACATTAACAAGATTCAGAGGACCCTCAGTACTTTTATTTGGCAAGGGAAAAAAACCCAGAATTGCACTACAAAAACTTTGCCTGCCGAAGAGCGAGGGAGGGGCGAGTCTCCCCAATATTAGATTCTATAACTTGGCGTGTTTAATGAGACAAGCCTTAGACTGGCTGTCTGAACACTCTAGGTACTCCAACCTCATGTTGGAGGGAGCTCTGGTAAGTCCACTTAACATACAGGCTGTCCTCCACTCCAAACTGAGCGTTTTACCTAGCGCTCTAAGGTCTAACCATATAATTAAGGACACTCTTATAGCCTGGCGAGAGGTGCGACGACTCCTGGGCCTACCCTGCAACATCTCGCGGTACTTGCCCTTCACGGGCAACCCCATGTTCCCCCCCTCCTTAGACACCACAATCTTCTCTCAGTGGGCAGCCTTGGGCCTGAAAAATGCTTCTCAAATCATCAACCCAATACACGGAACTTTTAAATCTTTTCCGGAAGTCTCAGCTGAATTTCATATACCTAGACACCAATTCTTCCGCTACATCCAGCTAACGAGCTATCTCAAGTCTTGCTGCCCCACTCGCAACGATTCGTGCAAAAAATCTTTTATTGACCTGCTAATTGCAAAGGACCAATACTCTGTTTCGGATATATACTCTAACCTCATCATCCACCAAGCTTCTAAATACTCTCTAGCCCCCTTCCAGGCTTGGACGACGATACTGGACAACCAGGAGGCCCCCTCTCAAATCCTAGCAGGCTACCAAACAATCCGCAAACTAATAATATCCGAAAAGTGGCGGGAAACTCAATTTAAAATAGCTCATCGAGCCTATCTTCCTTTTTACCGCAGCAATACCGACTCAACACAACTCATCTGCCCTTGGTGCTCGCTCAGGAGACCTACTCTATATCATAGACTATGGACCTGTCCAAAAGTATCTGACTTCTGGGACAATGTAAAAGGATATATAGACTCAGTGTGCTCCAATGATCTTCCCAAACACCCAATGCTATATCTCTTCAGTGCCCCACAAGGACAAATGTCGGACCCCCTCCCACATTGGGTCCACATCTGTCTCCTGGCAGCCCGCAGGACCATACTCCTTTCCTGGATACAGCCAGAACCACCTCTCGTTGCCAAGGTGAAACAATCCCTCAAGGACCTCTTCCTTATAGAAAAGCTGGATGCTATCACACAAGACTGTAGACCCGCAAAACGCTTCTTCGCCAGATGGCGGAAATTTATCGAACACTCTTTTACTCAAGCTGAGATTTCAGACCTTATGCTCCCCTTCCGCCTCTCCAGTTGGTATCTACGAGCTGAGCTCACCAATACCCTAGGAAAACTGAAGGCAGATGGCCCACAAGCCGCCTGCCCCACCCTGAAGCCCCCTTGACTTTCCTATATAATTTCTTGATCCATGGTAATACTCCATTCTCACCCAAATCTTTAACGATCCACACTCATACATCTCCCCTGCAGTTTAGGATCATAAATACCCTGCTTCCACTCCTCAGGAAATGTTCATAGACATAATCTTGACTATCTAATACTCCACTTTATATCTTACTCAGGCCTTTTCTATCCCAATTCAGGTTTACGCTGACAGATATATTTGCTTGTAACCTTTCTTTGACACTAACTTGTACATTGACAAACAACTGTTCTTGTACCAAGCGATGGCTTATTTCTGTTTGTACCCTATTGTCAATTTTTCAATAAAGCTTTTTGAAAACCGAAAAAAAAAAAAAAGTATCTAAATATTCCCCCGTTGTATCTGATAAAAGATACTTCAAACAGATAAGGGGTGTTGCGATGGGGGCAAAATATGCCCCATCGGTAGCTAATATTGTCATGAGCTGGTGGAAAGAAAAGGCCATTTTTTCCAACCCTCCCCCTGAGCTAAAAATGTTTAGACAATATATAGATGATATCCTAGATAACCCCATTGGCATCTCTTTTTCAGAACAAATTGGACAGGATAGTATCAATTACCTAGATTTAACCATCTACAAAAGTGGGGACAGACTCTTCACTAGAACTTTTTTTAAAGAGGTAGATCACAATGGCTACATACCTCAGGGGAGTTGCCATCATCCAAGATGACTTGATGGCATCCCCAGCGGACAAATGCTGATAATTAGGCGAGATTGTGACACTGTTGGCGATTTCATCCATGTGGTGGAGGTCATTCTTCAACGGTTTGTTGAAAAGGGATATAAAAAAAGCAAGCTAGAAAAAATTAAGGATTCTGTCAGAAATTTGAACAGAGAATCGCTATTCCAGTCACAAAAAAGAAACTCATTCGACCCCAGCGTATCTTTTATGACAGTTTTTTTCAGAGAATATAGACAATTGGAGCATATTATTAGAACTCATTGGCCATTATTGATGAGAGATAAAGAACTGGCAAGGGTGTTACTGTCTAAACCCCGTTTTGTTTATACCAAGCCCCCTTCTCTACGACTCAAGCTAGCACATAATGTGGTCAATCCACCTCACAAATCATGTACCTTCCTCGATAAAGTGGGTTTTTTTAATTGTGGGAGATGTACTATTTGTAAAACTTCAATGTTTAGAAAACGTAGTACCACTCATTTTCAATCTGCAGTCACAGGCAAAACATATGAAATCTAGAAATTAATTTCCTGTGACACCACCCATGTCACATACTTACTTACCTGTACGTGTGGGCTACAATATATAGGCCGCACAACACGGAAGTTAAGGATTAGATTAAGAGAACATGTGCAGAATATGAAAAAAAGGATTTAGACATCACAGCCTGTCCAACCACTTCAGGTTGGTTCACAACAGGGACCCTAGTCATTTTGTGGGATTGACAGGGTTGAGAACCACTGGAGGGGGGGGATCTCACACAGGCCATATCTCAGAAGGAAACCCAGTGGATCCATAGGATGGGCACTTTGGCTCCACTGGGTTTGAACATTGATCTAGACATCAACTGTTTTCTATCAAACTCGTGATGGATTGGTCGTGTTATGAGGTTAATATATGTTTGTATTAGGGAGCCAAGTTAGCTACACACCTACTGGCACATTCCTTTCCCACCGAATGATTACTCATCATATTACCATAGTCGTTAGGCTAGTCTCTCGGTACTAAGAACTTTTAACTTAATCTAATTTTATTATTATTTTTAAAAAAACATTTTTTTTTAATTCTTTTGATTTATTTATTTATTTTTTTTTTTTCAAATAGTATTAATGTAATATTGCTATTAATTAGGTGTTTGTAATTTTAAGAATGTCTATTGTCAACTGACTAATTTGTACAGGTGGTCTTTGGACAACAAGTAACACCTATTCGCACCTGCACCTTGTCAGATTTATGTCTGGCAACGTTCGGGCGTTATACATATTTATTCTTTTTAGTATATGGAACGATGGGTGTTTTCTGACGGTAGACCACTAGATGGTGTTCACAATCTATAGAGCAGGTGTCCGTGAGGGATTCTTGGAAGTTTCTTGGGTGTTTGCTCCCATTGGTCCCATGCAGGCAGATGGGCGGCAACATCTATGATATAGAGAGAGTGTGATGGACAGTAGTATCGTCCGTGATGACGCTCTAGTTACGAGTGAAACTTGTTGACGTCACTTCTGGTCCGTCACGGTCACCGACGTCATTTCCCGCTACAGTGGTTACCGAGTGGAACGCACGCCATTGCATTCCCCTTTTGGAGGTTTTTATTGTATCGATGCCTGAAAACTAGCGACATCTTGTAAGTAGGATTCTTTTTGTGCAGTAAAGCTACTATTTTATACAGTGTACACTATGGAAATTCCTTTATCTTTTTGAGTGCCTTGGGATCCATTTGATTATTGGTGTCTGAATGCACAGATAATCCCAAAATCAGAGTCCGATTTGGATCGGGATCGTTGCCCCCACCAGAACACAGCTTGCCTGACCCGCTGACTGAAAAGCAGTGGGTCCATTCCGTCAGGTGAGTGAGGGCACAAGAGGGTCACCAGTCACTTTGCCACTATACTGCACTGAGTATTATATAGGAGCACAGAAGAGCACTTTGGAGCACCATGTCACTTTATATTATGTGGACTATTTATTAAATTTCTGGGTTGGCGCTGGTATATTGATCTATCTTACTAAAACATATAAAATCATATTGAAAAAGGTAGTGTAAAAAGATGGGAGAGATTGAGATATGTTGCTGCCGTATCTTATGTTTGCCATATGAGAAATTCCGCAGGCATTTACGAGGTATTCCCCCTTTGAACTCTTGTATGATAGACATCCCAGGGGGCTGCTAGATGTCGCAAAAGAGACATGGGAAGGAGAGGCCACCCCATATAGGAGCATCATCAAGCATATTTCCTTGATGCAGGATTGAATTGCAGCAGTCCTGCCCCTGGTGCGAGAGCATATGGAGTGAGCCCAGGGAGCCCAGAGAAGGGTTTATAATCGGGGTGCCAAAACCTGGACTTTCAACCCTGAAGACAGAGTGCTGGTGCTAGTCCCCACGGTTGAAAGAAAATTCCTAGAAAAGTGTCAGGGTCCCTTTGAGATTAGGGAAAGAGTAGAGGAAGTGAACTACAAAGTTTGTCAGCCAGGGAAAAGGTAACCCAAGCAAATTTACCAGGTGAATCTCTTAAAACTGTGGAAAGACAGAGAGGGGTTGATTTGCTAAAGCTTGAAGGTGCAAAATTTGGTGCAGCTCCACACAGAAATCAATCAGCTTCAAGGTGTTATTGTCAAAGCTTGATTGAACAAGCTGAGGTTAGAAGCTGATTGGTTAGCATGCACAGCTGCACCGGTTTTTGCACACTCCAGCTTTAGTAAATCAACCCCAGAGAGTTTATTGGCAGTGCCCACCCCTCAAGAGGACAGGCTATCCATGACCCTGGACATCCCCATAACTGAGTCCTTGTCACTGATGCAACAAAATGATGTTAAGGAAATTATCAGTAAATATAGAGACTTTTTCTCTCCCCTACCTGGACTGACCATCGTACTACAACATGACATAATTACAGAACCAGGGGTCCACGTTAAGGTAAAACCCTACCAAATACCGGAGGCTAGATGGGAGGCAGTGGTGAAGGAAATAAAAACCATGTTGGAGTTAGACATGATAGAGGAGTCCTACAGCGCCTGGTCGAGCCCTATAGTGCTGGTCCCAAAGCCCAATGGCACTATCAGGTTCTGTAATGATTTCAGGAAATTGAATAACACATCTAAGTTTGATGCATACCTGATGCTGCGGGTTGACGTACTTGTGGACAGGTTGGGAGGTGCCCGGTACATAACAACCCTAGACCTGAATAAATGCTCCTTGCGGATCCCCCTAATGAAATCAGCAAAGGGAAAAACTACCTTTTCAAATTGCTGTTTGGTCTATATGAGGCCCTTGCATCCTTTCAGAGAATGATGGACAAAACCTTGAGGCCGCATCACCCCTATGCAGCCACCTATTTGGATGATGTGGTCATCCACAGTCCAGATTTGGAATCGCATCTGCCCTGAGTACAACCAGTCATATATTTTCTTAGGGTAGCAGGTTTGACAGCCCACCCAAAAAAGTGTGCCTTAGGCCTGGAGGAGGCCAAATACCTCGGGTATGTTATTGGTCAGTTACTGATCAAGCCCCAGACCAATAAGATTGAGGCAATTCAGGGTATTACAGGCAGTTCATACCCGACTTTGCCACCATTGCCGTCCCTCTGACCGATCTGACGAAGGGGAGAGGGTCGGGCATGGTCAAGTGGAATTCCAAAGCCGAGAAGGCATTCCAGAAGTTGAAGCAAGCCCTTTGTGTACAATCGGTGCTCTTGACCCCGGACTTCACAAAGGAGTTTGTTGTACAGACAGACACCTCTGAGGTGGGATTAGGTGCTGTTCTGTCTCAGGTTAGAGACGGTGAGGAGCACCCGGTTGTCTACTTAAGCAGGAAGCTTAGCAGGCATGAGAGGAACTATGCCATTGTGGAGAAGGAGAGCCTGTCTATCAAGTGGGCCTTAGAGGTGCTGAAGTGCTAAACAACTTTAGCAAAGTTCTTTAGGCTGGTCACCGACCTTGCCTCCCTGAAGTAGATGTGTAACAACAGTTAGAAAAATAGTCGGGTGACTAGGTAATTCCTGGCCCTACAGCCATTTAAGTTCACAGTGAAACACCAGGCGGTAAGCCCGCTCCTGGGCCCACTGTATGGCTGGGACAGTTGCTCAGCTGCAGGGGCTTGAGCAGAGGGGGAGTATATGTGATGGTATGCAAGGCAAAGTGGTAGACGGACGCTACCTGTCACCTCGTCGTGCCAAACACACCTCCAAGATGACCACTGCCTTGCTTAAGAAGCTGAGGGTAAAGGTGATGGACTGGCCAAGCATGTCTCCATACCTAAACCCTATTGAGCATCTGTGGGGCATCCTCAAATGGAAGGTGGAGAAGCGCAAGGTCTCTAACATCCACCAGCTCTGTGATGTCATCATGGAGGAATGGAGGAAGACTCCAGTGGCAAACTGTGAAGCTCTATTGAACTCCATGCCCAAGAGGGTTAAGGCAGTGCTGGAAAATGGTTGCCACACAAAATATTGACACTTTGGGCCCAATTTGGACATCTTCACTTAGGGGTGTACTCACTTTTGTTGCCAGGGATTTAGACATGAATGGCTGTGTTTTGAGTTATTTTGAGGGGACAACAAATTTACACTGTTATAGAAGCTGTGCACTCAATACTTTACATTGTAGTAAAGTGTCATTCCTTCAGTGTTGTCACATGGAAAGATATAATAAAATATTTACAAAAATGTGAGGGCATACTTACTTTTTCGGCATACTGTATCTATCTATCTATATACAGTTGCAAGAAAAAGTATGTGAACCCTTTGGAATGATATGGATTTCTGCACAAATTGGTCATAAAATGTGATCTGATCTTCATCTAAGTCACAACAATAGACAATCACAGTCTGCTTAACCACTTCAGCCCCGGAAGGATTTGCCCCCTTCCTGACCAGAGCCCTTTTTGCAATTCGGCACTGCGTCGCTTTAACTGACAATTGCGCGGTTGTGCGGCGTTGTACCCAAACAAAATTTGCATCCTTTTTTTCCCACAAATAGAGCTTTCTTTTGGTGGTATTTGATCACCGCTGCGTCATTTCTGATCGCCGCTATAAACAAAAGAAGAGCGACAATTTTGCAAAAAAACCCAAATTTCTTACTTTTTGCTAAAATTCTAATCCAAAAAAATATATAAAAAAACTTTTATTTTCATCGGTTTTAGCCGATTTATATTCTTCCTCATATCTGTGATAAAAAAAAATTGCAATTGGCGTTTATTGATTGGTTTGCGCAAAAGTTCAGCGTTTATGAATGTTGAGAATTCATTTCAGGGGTTTTTATTATTTTTTTTTTTTACTAGTAATGGCGGCGATCTGTGATTTTTAGCGGTACTGCGATATTGCAACGGACATGTCGGAACATTTTGACACTTTTTTGGGTCCATTGGCATTTATACAGCGATCAGTGCTATAAAAATGCACTGATTACTGTGTAAATACCATTGGCACTGAAGGGGTTAACCTGGGGGGTGCTCTAAGGGTTAAGTGTGTTCCCTGAGCGTGTTCTAACTGTCTTAGTGTTTGACTGGCAGGGGGAGGGGAGTGATCACAGCTTCCATATAGAGGAAGGCTGTGATGACTCCCTTCCCCCTCTCACAGAACGGAGATCCGTGTTTACATACACGGATCTCCGTTCTTTCACTGCGGGGGGGCATCGCGAGTAGCCGGCGGAGATCGAGTCCACTGCACCCACTCCCTGGCCCCCCCGGACACAGTGAGCGCGCAAGCATGCCTCCGGTGGCACGCACGCTCACAGTGCGCGATCTGGCAGCAGCCATCATATGACGGCGGTTTGCACAGGAGAGCCATCTTGTCGCCATCAACCTGCGGTTGACGGTCGGCAAGTGGTTGAACTAATAACACACAAAGAATTTAATGTTACCATGTTTTTATTGAACACACCATGTAAACATTCACAGTGCAGGTGGAAAAAATATGTGAACCATTGGATTTAATAATTGGTTGAACCTCCTTTGGCAGCAATAACTTCAACCAAACGTTTCCTGTAGTTGCAGATCAGACGTGCACAACAGTCAGGAGTAATTCTTGACCATTCCTCTTTACAGAACTGTTTCAGTTCAGCAATATTCTTGGGATGTCTGGTGTGAATTGCTTTCTTGAGGTCATGCCACAGCATCTCAATTGGGTTGAGGTCAGGATTCTGACTGGGCCACTCCAGAAGGCATATTTTCTTCTGTTTAAGCCATTCTGTTGTTGATTTACTTCTATGCTTTGGGTCGTTGTCCTGTTGCAAACACCCATCTTCTGTTGAGCTTCAGCTGCTGGACAGATGGCCTTAAGTTCTCCTGCAAAATGTTTTGATAAACTTGGGAATTCATTTTTCCTTCGATGATAGCAATCCGTCCAAGCCCTGACGCAGCAAAGCAGCCCCAAACCACGATGCCCCCACCACCATAATTCACAGTTGGGGTGAGGTTTTGATGTTGGTGTGCTGTGCCTCTTTTTCTCCACACATATTGTTGTGTGTTTATTCCAAACAACTCAACTTTGGTTTCATCTGTCCACAGAATATTTTGCCAGTACTGCTGTGGAACATCCAGGTGCTCTTGTGCAAACTGTAAACATGCAGCAATGTTTTTTTTGGACAGCAGTGGCTTCCTCTGTGGTATCCTCCCATGAAATCTATTCTTGTTTAGAGTTTTATGTATCGTAGATTCACTAACAAGGATGTTAGCATATGCCTGAGACTTTTGTAAGTCTTTAGCTGACACTCTAGGATTCTTCTTCACCTCACTGAGCAGTCTGCGCTGTGCTCTTGCAGTCATCTTTACAGGACGGCCACTCCTAGGGAGAGAAGCAGCAATGCTGAACTTTATCCATTCGTAGACAATTTGTCTTACCGTGGACTGATGAACAGCAAGGCTTTTGGAGATACTTTTATAACTAGTGTTGAGCGAACCCGGACTGTAACGTTCGGGTCCGTACCGAACTTTCGGGTGTCCGTGGCACGGACCCGGACCCGGACATTTCAAAAATCGTTCGGATTCGGTCCGGGGTTCTGCTATTTTACTCCACGTGTTGAGAAGCTGCAGGGCAGGCAATCAACAAGCGTTTCACTGGTTTGCCCTTAGAAGACATCACAGCCATGCCTACTAATGGCATGGCTGTGATTGGCCGGTGCATCATGTGACCCAGCCTCTTTATAAGCTAACTAACGGACGGGACGTCGAAGAGTTGTGCACCTCATTTTATCGTCTTGGGGCCTGGCTTAGGCTTGCTAAAAACTTTACAGGCCCAGGCCCAGGCACGGTGCCTGTGGGCTTTCAAGCCATGCCTGGGCTTGCAATGTCAGGCCCAAGCGAGTTGTGATCAATATTTTCATAGAGGTTTTCGGAACGACAAGTAGTCAGGTGCCATTCTGTTTAACAGATGCTTACCTATTTCAAGTCGTAACGACGAAGAGAGGGATCCTCACCGGCAGGACATTTCTACTGACGTTCTCGTGTCGCGTCTGACGAGTCACTCCACTTCTTCTTAGGATCTCACAGTCGATTTCTGAATGT
>BLSH010528384.1:246837-270670 GCA_018402905.1 Glandirana rugosa
AGTTGGCGTCCAACTACCGCTGTTCTACCGGGGGGGCGCTCTAAGGGTTAAGTGTGTTCCCTGAGCGTGTTCTAACTGTCTTAGTGTTTGACTGGCAGGGGGAGGGGAGTGATCACAGCTTCCATATAGAGGAAGGCTGTGATGACTCCCTTCCCCCTCTCACAGAACGGAGATCCGTGTTTACATACACGGATCTCCGTTCTTTCACTGCGGGGGGGCATCGCGGGTAGCCGGGGGAGATTGAGTCCACTGCACCTGCTCCCTGGCCCCCCCCGGACACAGTGAGCGCGCATGCCTCCGGCGGCGCGCGCGCTCACAGTGCGCGATCTGGCAGCAGCCATCATATGACGGCGGTTTGCACAGGAGAGCCATCTTGTCGCCATCAACCTGCGGTTGACGGTCGGCAAGTGGTTGAACTAATAACACACAAAGAATTAAATGTTACCATGTTTTTATTGAACACACCATGTAAACATTCACAGTGCAGGTGTAAAAAATATGTGAACCATTGGATTTAATAATTGGTTGAACCTCCTTTGGCAGCAATAACTTCAACCAAATGTTTCCTGTAGTTGCAAATCAGACGTGCACAACAGTCAGGAGTAATTCTTGACCATTCCTCTTTACAGAACTGTTTCAGTTCAGCAATATTCTTGGGATGTCTGGTGTGAATCGCTTTCTTGAGGTCATGCCACAGCATCTCAATCGGGTTGAAGTCAGGATTCTGACTGGGTCACTCCAGAAGGTGTATTTTCTTCTGTTTAAGCCATTCTGTTGTTGATTTACTTCTATGCTTTGGGTCGTTGTCCTGTTGCAACACCCATCTTCTGTTGAGCTTCAGCTGCTGGACAGATGGCCTTAAGTTCTCCTGCAAAATGTTTTGATAAACTTGGGAATTCATTTTTCCTTCGATGATAGCAATCCGTCCAAGCCCTGAAGCCCAAGTCCAATGCAGCCCCAAACCATGATGCCCCCACCACCATAATTCACAGTTGGGGTGAGGTTTTGATGTTGGTGTGCTGTGCCTCTTTTTCTCCACACATATTGTTGTGTGTTTCTTCCAAACAACTCAACTTTGGTTTCATCTGTCCACAGAATGTTTTGCCAGTACTGCTGTGGAACATCCAGGTGCTCTTGTGCAAACTGTAAACGTGCAGCAATGTTTTTTTTGGACAGCAGTGGCTTCCTCTGTGGTATCCTCCCATGAAATCTATTCTTGTTTAGAGTTTTACGTATCGTAGATTCGCTAACAGGGATGTTAGCATATGCCAGAGACTTTTGTAAGTCTTTAGCTGACACTCTAGGATTCTTCTTCACCTCACTGAGCAGTCTGCGCTGTGCTCTTGCAGTCATCTTTACAGGACGGCCACTCCTAGGGAGAGAAGCAGCAATGCTGAACTTTCTCCATTCATAGACAATTTGTCTTACCGTGGACTGATGAACAGCAAGGCTTTTGAAGATACTTTTATAACCCTTTCCTGCTTTATGCAAGTCAACAATTCTTAATCGTAGGTCTTCTGAGAGCTCTTTTGTGTGAGACACCATTCACATCAGGCAATGTTTCTTGTGAAAAGCAAACCCAGAACTGGTGTGTGTTTTTTATAGGGCAGCTGTAACCAACACCTCCAATCGCATCTCAATGATTGGACTCCAGTTGGCTGACACCTCACTTCAATTAGCTCTTGGAGATGTCATTAGTCTAGGGGTTCACATACTTTTTCCACCTGCACTGTGAATGCTTACATGGTGTGTTCAATAAAAACATGGTAACATTTAATTCTTTGTGTGTTATTAGTTTAAGCAGGCTGTGATTGTCTATTGTTGTGACTTAGATGAAGATCAGATCACATTTTATGACCAATTTGTGCAGAAATCCATATCATTCCAAAGGGTTCACATACTTTTTCTTGCAACTGTGTGTGTATATATATATATATATATATATATATTCACCTTATTCATTAACATTAACTTTGCAAAGTAATCATTCAATTTGCTAGGTTATTTTATTCAATTATCATCTACAAATAGTGTGCTGCAAAAGTGGTATACATGAACTCCATTATGATTTAAATTACATTTATCTATTAGATATTGTTTGTATTTTTTACTAAAATGAATTGCTAAAATGCAAATAACAATGCAGATTGTACTTCTATTGCTTAGATTTAACCAAGTGACTTCATTATACATCTTCAGGGTAATATATTATTAGGGGAGTGAGGACACATGGGCGGGGTGAAACATGAGGGTTTTGTGTGATGTGCAGCTCTTGGGACTTCTTTTCCTTCCACATCAAAAAACATAGATGTAAACTTACAACGCCAGTGAGTGAGACCCATATGCTCGCCATGAGCTCAATGAATAGGGAAAGGCCAACAGTTAGACAGCCATTCAAAGAAGGATGGAGAGGTCTAATATATATATAAAAATTGTATATAAAAAATATATATTTTTAATATACAATTTTATATATATTAGACCTCTCCATCCTTATTCATTGAGCTCATGTCGAGCATATGGGTCTCATTCACTGGCGTTGTAAGTTTACATCTTTGTTATTTGATGGTTATCATGCTATATAATTTTTTGCTGTATAAATATTCTATGCCTGCATGTATTGATTATTATTTGTCTTTCATGCTAGAATGTACTTGTATGCTGAACTAAGACTCCCTGAGGAAGATTCATTTAAAGTTGAAATGCTGGAGCTCTTGTATACAATAAGTACTCTTTTTGCTATGTGCATTGCTTTTAAATATGTCTTTTTGTATGAATTATTTTGTTAAACTATTTTACCTATTTTGTTCAATAAAACATTACATTTTATACTTGACTGTCCGGTGTTGCCTCTAAAGTACCGTTACCTCTTTTTTCTTTGTTATACTTACATTTTTGGGATGTGGCAACAACCTGACTGACAGGTGTCCCCCAAGGGTACACTGACCTCCTTCTTCTCAGTTATCTACCAAGAGATCCCTCTTTTTTCGTTTGCACCACTACTCTTGTTATTAACTTTGTTTCTATGTTGCTCTCTTTACTTTACATTTGACACACACAGAAGTATTCTGCTTTCAACGCATGCATATGCTGGCAGAGTATTCTGCTCTCAACGCATGCATACGCTGGCAGCTATATCACCCAATTCCTGAACACAAGCAACCAGGGAATCCTCCACCAGACATGCCAGAGCATCCCTTTCCGACTCAAGCAAAGACCCCACTCAAACAGTACTGCAACACACTCTCAAACATCTTCTTGAAATCTATCAATGACCATTAAATGCTTATCCCTGAATGTGCAAGGACTCAACCACCCCGCAAAGAGGTACTCCATGTGGAGGGAGGCCAACAAACAAAAAGTGGATATCCATACAGGAGACTCACTTCAAACTTCCAAAACACCAGCTTGCTACCACAGGGACTACCCGCATATCCTCACAGCTAGCACCCGGGTAATAAAAGAGGAGGGGCCCTAGTGGCCTTAAGAAACTCACTATCATTCCAACTTAAAGAAGCCTACTTAGATGAAGGAGGTCGTTACATCATCATCACAGGGGACTTTAACTCACAACCTTAAATTCTGTTAACAGCCTATGCGCCAAACTCCCACCAACTTCACTTCATACGCAAACTCCTGAAATATGTATGTACTATGAAATACGGAAACCTCCTAATCTGCTGGGATTTCAACCTAATCGTGGACACAAAATTGGACACTATGACTCAAAAGCCAAACAACACGGCGACCTTAAGCCACCTCCTACACACTGAGGAATTGTTTCGATGCGTGGAGAAGTCAACGAGTTTGACTACACCTTCTACTCCCATAGGCACTGTTCCTACTCACACATAGACAGGTTTTTGACAGATAAATGGCTTTTACAGAAAATGTCCTCAGCCCAAATTCAGGACATTACATGGTCTGACCATGCTGAAACAACATTATCTATTGTGGAAAGAGATGTCCCCCCTTCCTGCCCCATCTGGCGCTGTAACATTAAACTCATCCAAGAACCCCAATCTAGCCAAGTGATCTCTCAGCATCTCAGAAACTTTTTTAGCCAAAACGTAAACTCTGTAGAGGATTCACACACCCTATGGAATGCCCATAAGGCATATATAAGGGTATACTCATACAACTAGGAGCCAGAGAAAAGAAACTCCATACAGCAGAACTCAATTCCATATTATCAGAAATTCACACCCTAGAATGCCGCAACAAATCTTCACCCGACCAGTCACTGACTAATACCTTATCCAAACTCAGAGAGAGCCTAAGGAAAATTTTCGCACAACAATTTGACAAACACCACAAACGTCTAAAACTAGACTCCTACGCAAATGCCAATAGAGCAGATAAATACCTAGCTAACAGAATCAAAGCAGTGTGCACCAAACCAAGAATAGCCCAACTAATACATCTGACCCCTCACCACAAAGTCACCAATCCACAAGCAATAGCCAACCAGTTCACCGACTACTACAGGGAGCTTTAAAATCTACAGAATGATACATCAACCCCTCAACCAACTACTGCAAACAATTCCTCCAGAGGCTGAATCTACCCTCCCTCTCAGAATCCCACCTTTTAGAACGAAATGCTCCGTTCACAGCACATGAAATAGAGACAGTCATTAATACACTACCAAACAGTAAATTCCCTGGCCCAGATGGCTTTTCCAATAAATATCTTAAACCCTTTAGAAATATTCTCTCTCCACACCTACTAAAGTTTTTTACCAAAGCCGCATCATCCTTCGCATTTCCACCTGAGATGCTGAGAGCCTTCATAGTAACATTAATCAAACCAGGAAAGGATCCCACCACACTGGCCAACTTCAGACCAATATTGCTATTAAATTCTGACATTAAAGTGTACTTGAAGTTACTAGCCATAAGCTTAACCAAGTTCCTCCCCTCTCTCATACAACGCGACCAGATGGGATTTGTGAAGGGGCGCCAGACCTCTGACGCCACTAGAAGGCTTGTGAACATCATTCATTTTGCTGAAAAGACCCGAATGCCTTCTTTGCTACTACCCATAGATGCGGAAAAGGTATTTGATAGGGTCCACTGGGGCTATATGTCCTCAGTCCTTTCCAAATTTGGGCTACAGGGCCCTATTTTAAACACAGTACTTGCACTATATTCATGCCCCACTGCACAGGTGTACTCATCTGGCCTCCTTTCCAAAATCTTTATTATTTCCAATGGGACTCAACAGGGCTGCCCTCTTTCCCCATCAATCTTCAACTTGATGATAGAACCGCTTATGGATGCAATACGCACACACAGCTTGACTCTCGCCCACATGTAATTAACCTATGACATTATTCTCCTGCTGACAGACCCGCTTACTTCTCTCCCGCATGCCCATAAAGTCCTAACAACTTTGGCAATATTTCATACTATAAGGTCAACTTTGCGAAGTCCCTTATCCTCAATTTAGGACTACAGAAATCCATCAGACAAAAACTCGAGCAAACCTTTCCCTACAAATGAAATGACCATGGCATTCCATACTTAGGAATTACATTAACAGCCACGATGTCATCACTAGCCAACACAAATTTCAAACCTCTAATTGCCAAGGTAGAAAAACAACTAAAGGAGATATAAAAAAAAAAAGCCCTGGTTAGGGAGGGTAGCTGCATTTAAGATGACACTACTACCCCAAATTCTATACATATTCCATGTCCTTGTTATCCCTTCCCCATCTCTCCACCTTCGAACCCTGTCAAGTCTAATGTGGAAATACATTTGGGAAGGGAAAAAAGCTAGATGTTTATGTTCTAACCTTATCATCCACAAACAAGTGGGAGGAGCAGGATTGTCATATATTTGCGACTATTTCTGAGCTGTCAGACTAGAGGAACTTAGATGGTGGTTCAAATCATACAACAAGCCTTTGTGGGTGGAGATGGAGAAGTCCTTTGCCACAACAAAAGATCTACCAGCATTTATAGTAGAAGACCTATGGAAACCATGGGATATTCAGGACTTCCCCCCTCCATTCAAGTCTTCATTCAAGCTTGGAGACTTCTAAACATCCAAGGCGGTACCAAAATCTCTATTACAGATCTCAAGTCCCACTACACACACTTGATGCAAAAATACCCATGATATCTAATAAACCATTCCAAAGTTATGGTATTAACACGATGCAGGACTTTCTCTCCAGCTCCACCCCAAAGAGTGTCGAGTGGCTAATAGCAGAGTGTGAACTACTAGGGAAGTTGCATTTCCCTAGCGCACAAGTACTACACTTATTGGGCAAATACCCCATCCCAGATATAAGACTCCTGCCAAAGTATGGCAATTTTACTTGTTCCCCAAGCCCATCAACAAAGGTATAGCCCTCTTTTATAACCTCATCCAAGAGAAACAAATATTTTTCAAATCCACTGCACTTACCAAATGGGAACGGGATCTAAAACTCACATTTACAGCAGACCAATGGAAATCTGCCTTTAAGGGCATCTCCAAAGCTTCCCATTGTACTAGCCACTGGGAAATAATGCTTAAAATATATAACAGATGGCATTACACTTCCCACAGGCTAGTAATAGCTTTTCCTGGTACATCCCCTCAATGCTGGCGCAACTGTGGCCAAAACGGGTACCTTCTATATGCCTTCTGGGGACGCCCAAACCTGAGAAGCTTTTGGAACCAAGTCTTCCAATTAATTTCCTCAATTACAGGATGTATAACACAGCCCAATCCAGAACTTGCAATACTCCACACTGGAATCAATAAATTTCCCCCAAATCTCAGGCCTGTCATATCTCATATACTGCTAGCTGCTCGTACAATACTGCTCCAAAACTGGAAGGGTAACAAAACTGTTAATGTGTCGGAAGTTAAGACACTAGTCCAAAGAAACTACATCTTTGAATGACTTTTAACTATCAATTCTCTGTCATGCTCTTCTTTTGATAAAGATTGGACAATTTAGAATAAACCCAATACAGGGCCCCATCCTTAAATAATTGTTTTTCTGATACCAACCATATGTACTACTCCCCATATAGTGCATGTATTCACAACTGGGTGTTACTTTTTTCTATTGTTTTGTCAACCTTTGAAAACAATAACAATCTACAGTTCAAAAAAAAAAAGACAAAATGATATGTATGTTTAGCAACATTATTTAGATTTTCACTTACTTTAGAGATATGTATGTTGGAAAAATGATTATGTACATCAAAATTTCAAAATTTTTCTTGCTAATATACAAATCAACTCAAGCAACAATAAGAACATACAGAGTTATTATTTTACTTGTCACTTTCCTGATTTTGATCTCTAAGTAACAATTTAAAAATATGATTGTCATTGCCTTACTGTTCTTACATCTTCTAAGATGTTGTGGATTCATCTAAATGGCCACAGATGAAGCAAGCTGACTAGTTTGCCCTAAACTCCCCTCTGGCTTTGGCTCCTGCTGCTCTTAATCACAGCCATGGACTAGGGAGTTGGAGTATGGCTGAGTCACGTTGTCTGTGTCAATAGACACAGATAGCAAGGATCTGGAACAAGCCCGCACGAGTGCCCCCATAGCCAGCAGCTTGCTATGGGGGCACTTGACAGGGGGAAGGAGCCAGGAGCACCGACAGGGGGCCCAAAAATAGGTGGAGAAGGGCTGCTCTGTGCAAAAACATAGAATCACTTTGAGGATTTCAAGTAATTCCAAAAACAATTAGGGGGATACATTTACAGTCTGGCCACATCAATTCTCTCTGCTTTATTTGATTTTGTTCCTGTTTTATAGTGCAAGATGTTGGATGTTTGGGGTGGGGGGTTATTATTACCTGAAAAGTCAGGTCAGTGCATGAGGACATTTGTATTGTTCACATCAAATAAACTGTGCATGTCAGACAAGCTATCCATACAGTAGTGAGTGATACTCTGGCTTATCTGGAGAGAAGAATGGATCATTTTACAAGTGTTCATAATCAATGACTCTTTGCGATCATGTGATGTGCTTGTGTGGTCTACATGTTACAATTAATTTCCACGACATTGTTTGGATCATAGAACAATTTATGCTCATATAACTAGGGAAGGTTGAAAGTCTCACTGCCTACTTTTACTTGAACTTGAAATGGTAGGGTAAATTCCAACTGACTGTGAAAACGGAGACGTAGAATTACAGTATATACCCGCTCAATCTTTTTTTTACCAAGTGTTATACATTTTTGGAATATTTTTAGGCAGGCTAGGATTCAACTTAAGGTGATTGTAAAGGAATGTTTTTTATTTATTTTCAATACTTTTATTATGTTTTATCGAGCAATACAATTGCAAATAGAATGCATGCTTTACAAAATTGTGGGAAATCCCCTAAGCAAGTACATAAGGTATATCAAGAACAAAAATAGTAAACAATACAAATTGCAAAACAAAAAGGAATAAGGACGAGTATGTGTTTTTTATTAGGTGTGAAGTAGGAGGGCCAGTCCCTTCCTCCGACACCCCAAATGGAAACAAACTGCGTCTGAGGTCGGGACAAGCCCCCCCACCCCCAAACAAAAACCACAAAGAATGATATAACTGCTTTATGCAAGGGACCAAGCAAACCATTACCTAACAATCACAATCAGTATGATTCAAAATGACATAGAGAAAGAATATAGTGAAATGTGGGAATGAGGGCTTTTTAAAACCCAAGAATGAAATGCCTGAAAAAAAGAAGAAGTAGAGAAATAAAGGAAGTAGGTGAAGAAGAGGGAGGAGGGTACCTGTATCGAAGATTGCAAACCAATCACATACAAGGGGATTCTAGATAGGTCAGGGAGTAGAGAAATATACATGGGGGCCTATCGTATATTCGAGCCAGGGTTTCTAAATAGATTCAAATTTCTCTTCAGTATTCTGGAGTATAATAACCGCCTTTTCATGGGTCAAAATCCATTAATTGTTTTGCTTTGCTGCAGGAAAAGAGATTGAGGGGTTTTCCATGCACAAGCTATCATGATTTTGGCTCCTAGTTATATAAAGGAGATTAGTGCCTGAGTAGAGTTAGGAATCTTATCTATGCGTAGGTTAAGCAATTTTAGGGTCTTGAGAGAGAGGAACCCCCGTGATTTTGCAGATCAATTGGAAAATTTAATTTAAAAACCCTCTAATTCTAGGACATTCCCAAAGGGTATGTAATAGTGAGCCAATGTGGCCACAACCTTGGAAACAATAGGGGGAGATCTTAGGGGTGAGTCTGGCCAGATGTTGCGGGACCATATACCAACGAGTCATTACCTTTAAATTAGCTTTGATTAACATAATATTTTTAAGACCTTTAAGGAGCAAGCATAACAACGGTGCCAGGTGTCTATATCCCATTCTATTTCTAGATCCTTCTCCCAACCTAGCATGTATGAAATTCTCTCTGAGGTGTCAGCCAAGGAAGAATAGATTAATGAAATGCCTCCTCTTAAGTCCGTGACCTTAGAGCACCATTGTTCATATAAAGTAACCGATGGAACGCAAATAATGGATACCATTGAGAAACTATTTTAGGGAATTTGTGTCGCTGGTCACATAGAGCTACTGAGTGAGAGAGGGTTGGAGCCAAAATAGGAGGCCTAGACTTAGGGGAAGTCCAGAGGAGGAAATCTAGTGTAAAAAGTGGGACCGATTGTCTCTCCATATGGACCCAATCGGGCTTAGGTCATTTAGAGTAGATAATTGAGATCTGGGTTAACTGCCAGACTTGATAATAATGCCAAAGGTAGGGGAGTCCCAAACCCCCTTGGTGCTTAGATCTAAATAAGACGTTCTTAGAGAGAGGTTGTGCCTTCTTATGCGCAATAAACTTAATTACTGGAATGGGTAGAGAGCGAAATAAATAAAGTATACGGGGAAAGGGTCATTTTTATTGCACTTATCCTTCCCAACCATGGCAGTCCAAGACTAGACAATTGTGTCATATCAGCTATTAATCTCTTCATGAGGGGTGGATAATTAGCAGCATAAAGTTGGTCGATTGAAGTGGGCTTAGTATGGGATATACGTATGATGCCAAGAAAAGGAAAAATGTTTCTGTAGGCTATCAATTACTGTAGTTGGGGTCGATACATTGAGGGCCATTGATTTGGATATGTTGACTTTCAGGCCAGAAAGTGATCCAAATTTAGTGTCAGGGAAATGGCCGTGGAACTACCAAACTTGCCAGTTTGCAAGATGGCCACGCTAGGCATGCACAGGTGCATGCCCACACAACATGATGGCTCCCTGACTTCCTGTGAGCTATTTAAACTTCCTGCTGACATTGTATTGCTGCTGGATTATCTCTCAGCTTCCTAGTGTTCCTGCTTTTCTGTGATCTCTTGTTAAACAACCCGGCTTGCTTCTGATTCCTGAACCTGCTCTCCTGTGTTTGACCCTGGCGTGGCTTATCAACGTTACAACAGATCTGTCTTCCCGTATATGACCCCGGCTTGTCGGTCTCTCCGCTTGACCTGCTTCCTGTGTATGATCCCTGGCTCGGCTTTGGATTTCATCACCTGTCTGCCCCTTGGTGAGGACTCACAATACTGCTAGCACACCAGTTCCATTGAACTCCCAATCCACTCTTGCTCCCCCTCAAGTGGGTTTGAGCCATCTAACCACAGCAACTGGCAACCCGTGCTACTTTGGGCACTGTGCTCCCTGTTCTCAACCTCAGGGAGCCACTTTACTCAGCCGCAAGGGAAGCCCTCCGCATCTCGGCCTCACACCTGACTCCTGACATTTAGTCAATAGCTGAAAAATAATAGGAGTGGATATGAGTGGTGAGGTTATAAAGGGGAGAATGTCGTGTGCGAATAATGCACATTTATGAACAGACGGACTGCATCGGACTCCATGAATATCAGGGTGTTGTCAAATAGCTATAGCCAGGGTTTTGATTGCGATAGCAAAGATGAGAGGAGAGAGGGGACATCCCTGTCTTGTCCCCCTAGAGATGGGCAAGGATTCTGAGTAAAGGCCTTGCATCTTAACCCTACCTGATGGGAGGGTTGCTATTTCTAAGGGAATTTAAAAAACGCACCATATATGGAGCCAGTGTGTTAAAGAAGGTCTTGTAATAACAAGCCTAAAAGCCATCTGGTCCAGGGGCTGATCCCTTGTGAAGTCCTTTAACGACATTCTGATTGATTTATGTTCAACTGTAAGTTTTGGTAAAAGGATTCCATCTAAGAAATTTTCCAATCCTGATGAGCTCTCAGGGTCTTTCACATTATAACGTTTAGAATATTATGAGTAAAATTAGTCCATAATCTTGGATGGATCATGGGTGAGGTTACCCGAAATGGACCTGATTTTTGGTAGAGCAATAACTCTAAACTTAGGTGATAATTTGGCTGCTAATTTGGACCCAATTTTGTCATTTTGGAAGTAAAAGCGAGACTTAGTTCACCTCCGATTATTTTCTGTCAGTGTTGTTAGAGCTAGATTTAGCACCAATTAAGTTGAATAAAGTTTTTCTAAGGAATCCAAGGTGGGATTTTGTTTATGAGCTTTGTTGATCAAATTTAATTATTTTTCTAGTTTATTAATATCGCCCTGTTTCTCGCGTTTTAGCTGGGATGCCAACTGAATACGTTTTTCTCTTGTAACTGTCTTATTTGCACCCCATAAGGAACCTGAGGCTATATCATCTACATAATTTACTAGGAAGTATTCTTTCAGCTCCTTTTCCAGGATAGTTCACCTAATGGGGGTCATTGAGAAGAGTGTCACTGAGACGCCAGGGGTGGGGGCTTGTTTGAGTGGGAGTTCTGTGAAGTGTAATTAAGACTAACGAGTGGTCAGACTAGGGAGTGTCCTGGATGACAGACTGTAATGCAGTCCCGATAGCAGAGGAGGGGAGAAAAATATGATCAATCCTGGAGTAAGTATTATGTGGGGATGAGAAGTGGGTATAATCTATGGAAGAGGGGTTTGGTTCTCGCCATATATCTGTCAGACCGAGGGAGTGTAATATCCGTTCTATGTGGAGGGTTTTTTTGTTTTGAGGGCCTTTTGTGCCCAGTGGTTCCTTTTTTGGTTGTATCTATTTTTTGATCAAAGGTGACATTGGAGTCACCTCCCAATATGACCCCTCCTACAAAATGAGGGGATAGAGTTTAAAGCATGTCTGAGAAAAAATCGGCCTGCGACACATTGGGGGCATAGTAAGAAATAAATGTATACATATTGCCATCAACATGTCCCTTGACCAAAATGTATCGACCATTCCTATCCTTAATCATCTTACTATGTAAGAAGGAAACACTTTTAGAAAATAAAATGGCTACCCCCCTTTCCTTGACATCTGCATTTGCCAGATAAAATAATGAGTATTTGTGAAGGACAAACTTAGGACCATAATCCCCATGGAAGTGAGTCTCCTGTTAAAAGAGGACATCAATCTCATGGGAATGATAATGTTGGAAGGTCTTTCTTCTTTTTATTGGAGAGTTAAGGCCCTGTATATTATGAGATGCCACCCGGAGAGGCCCACCTGTAGTTTTAGTGTTAGCCATGGAGGAGAGGGAAAAAAAAAACACCATCAGAGAATGCTTACCCAACCATAACCACTGCAGGAAATCAAATGGGGATATTGGTGGAAAAGGCTGTAGATTTGAGTATCTTGCTTGCTGTTGACGAATCCACACAGGTACCTGGAGGTGGAAGAGAAGCATAAAAAGAAATAAGGAAAAGTAAGATAGCACACAACACGGAATTGCCGTCCGCTACTCTCACCCAGGACTGGGGTCCCAGTCCTAGGTATGGAGAAACAAAATATGCATTCTGAGTAAATCCGAACGCTACCCTGGTGACACCTAAGACCCAAAATAAAAAGTCCTCGAGTCACAACAGGGGGAGGGCAAGTATACCGCCCTGGCCTTCGAGGCCCTCAAATAAAAGAAAGGCTCTAGCCGTTATCAAAATAGTGTATAGGAGCATTGCTTAGAATGCTAGCTTCAAAATATATTAATCCGTAAGTGAGTGGCATCAGTCTCCTTATGAGGTTCTAGAAAGGGGGGGGGGGATAACCCAAAGAGTTGAGCACATAACCTGTATTATCATGTGGGATCGGGTGTAGATGAACATGTCTCTCAAGGTCAAAGTGATCGGAGCAAACGTCTCTTATAACATGAAAAAATGAAACCTGAGATATATCAACATTGGTATATCATATATGATCAAAGGGAATATCTAAAACCTGTGAAAGGGTATCAGTTCATTGATACCAAGCCTTGGACAGATGTCTAGTGACCAATTTGTCCAAGGAGGAAAAGTGAAAATTAGACACGGAGGGTTGGAGTTGCAGTATTTCTTCAACTTTTGCTTGTTCCAAAGTATTGGAATAGGGCTGATGGGAGGAGGACGTTTCAAGAAACTCTGAGGGTCAGAAGAAGATGAGAATGCAATTGCAGGCGAAATGGGAAAGACCACCAGTACTTTTTGGGAGAGGGTTCCCAGTAAAGGCTTCAGAGACCTTCATTTCTAGATAGTCATAGGTGATATATCCAAGAATATCTGAACAGGGTGGCCTTGAATAGATAAGTTGTCAGATGCGCACAGTCTTTTCATGACTTCCTCTTTAACAGAGAAAAAATGCAGTTTGACTACAATGTCTCTAGTCAGACATTCTTGGTGAGAAGGTTGTAGGGCTCTATGAGCTCTATCTAACTTGAGTCTGGTGTCAGAGATGTCAAGGATAAGATCTTTAATAAAGGCTTTGGCCGGCCCACAGACATCCAGGATGGATTCAGGGAGCCCCCGATATGAAAATTGTATCAACAAATTCTATTTTTGAAATCATCAATTTTAGACAGAGCCATGTCCAATTGGTCTTGTAATGTTGTTATGCATGCAGTATTTTGGTTGGCATGGGCTACAGTCTGATCCAAATTTTGTTCATGCAGGCCCCCAGATTTTGTAGGTCGGCTTTAATTGTAGTGGTTATTTGTGACACTGTCTGGGCTAAGCCATTAGATAACATTTCTGAGAATCTGTGTAATAGCTGAGCAAAATCCGGTATTTGGCCTGTATGCACAGGGGAGGCCTGGTGTAGTAGTACTGTGTCCCCAGGGGTATTTATTAGGGGGGTGTTTAGCAATTCCTGGAATGATCTGCTAATGAGGGATTCGGTGGATGCAGGTGGGTGATTGATACTCACAGGAGTTGCATGGAGAACGCAGGAAACTGGAGATGCTGGAAGTGAATCAGCAATAGAGTCCATGTCCTCCGTGGCACCGCATGGTGGAGCCGTGGCCGCCATCTTGGGGATCTCCCGACCCTGTGCCTCAAAGCTGAGCTGTCAGTTTACCTCCCTCTTTACTTGTTCCCCTGGCATGGGGGGATGCACCACAGTGTCCCGGTGTCAGGCGCTGGTTTAGGGCGAAAGCCGCTCGTTATAGCGAAGAGGGCTCCCAATCAGCCAAAGCGAGATGGAGCTCCCGAGTCAGTGCGCCATCTCAAACAAATAACAAACATGTCATACTTACCTGCTCTATGCAGTGGTTTTGCATAGCCTCCTCTTTTTGGGTTGCCCGCCAGTGCACTGGGCCGCTCCCCCTTGTCGAGTGCTCCCATAGCAACCTGCTTGCTCTGGGGGACACTTGTGCATGTTTTCTCCTGAGCCGTCTGCATCCATAAGACACAGAGAGCATAGCTCAGCCTCGCCCTCTGCTCCCACCTCACTGGCTGTGATTGACAGCAAAAAGAGCCAATGGCTCCAGCTGCTGCATCTCAGTCAATCAGGAGGAAGAGACCAAAGACAGCTTCAGGTCTCATGCATATTTCTGGATTGGGATCAGGCTTAGGTAAGTATTAGTTGGTCTGAGGGGGAGTTGCACACTTCAGCCTTTACAACCACTTTAAAACTGTAATTTTATTAGAAATAATGTCATCCAATATTCAGTCCTTTTTATTAAAATTGACTTACTTTACAAACCAAAATTTTGTCATATACAGCAGAAGTTAACAATTCACATGCTAATATAAAAGTATTTTAGCCAAAACATTGTATTGCTCTTTTAGCAAATGTGTTTTCTCTTCTACCCGTGGAGCTCAACGAGTGATACGATCTGCTCTTTTATAAGCTGACAGCTGTCACTGAGCATGTGTAGTGTCATTTTTGTTTCTGTTCCATTATTTCTATGAAATAATCTGAACTTGTCTCTCATGTCAAGAAGAAAGCAGAGGAACATGTCATTGAATCAGAGAAGCTGTGAATATTCCAGCTACTATCACGCTGCATTCCCATTATTTGCCTAATGTCAGCATCTGTGATAAATGTTTTAAAAATGGCATTTGTGATGACAGTAGGAAAAATCTCTTAAGTAGCACTTCCTGAGCTCTCTTGAGAAATTCTCCTGCCAATCATTGTACCATCTTTGCAAATAACTCAGAAGAAACCTAGTAAAGGATCTATATGTTACAAATTTATTTTAGTCTCTGAAAATGTGATGAATACTGACTTGATCTAGTTGGCTTTATTTTTTAAAGACTAAAACAGAGACTTTCTTTGGAAGACCGTTCCAACTGAAATATTAAAGTTCCAATAAACATCATTGAGAAATATTTTCAGAAAAGTACCCAGGCTGATACAAAATGTGATATATGGAAACTTTACAGATGAATGCTTGATTTTAGCTGCCCTGTTTATTTCTAGGTATGACTCTGAAAATGTTTAGCAAAATGTAAATAATCTGATCAAAATATGCTACTTTTAAAACCCTTGTTCTTGTATATAGCATGTTATTATAAACGTACATGGGAGCTGCCATACTGGCACATTACATACAGTAAGCAGGCTTTGCCGCTTGCTGAATCTCTTATCTAACTGATGAGGTTTCTGATGATGAAAGCCAGAGACAATTACATCTTTGTCTAGGCTGTAGGTAACAGGATAGAGTTTAGGGCAATATTCGTATTCACACCAAGAAAAGGTGCATTTCACAAATGAAGTAGCTATTTGTGGGAATTTCATAGGGATTTTTTATTTGATGAAAAGTAGCAGATACACTTTTGAAATACATATGGAGTCACATGGCCAACATATGGATAACATATGAGATTGTATTTGTATATGCTAATCCATGAACAATATTTTTGTTAACTGTAGCTTTCCTAAAATGACAGATTACTATAATCACAACATTCCATTTACCTCTCCTTTTGATTCTTTGCACGTGTATATTTGACACAAGTCTTAAAATATACTTAGCTAAAGTGATAAATCTTGCCTTGGCCAGGTTAAAAGGGAAGCTATTATTAACTTTGAATGTGTATTCATTTAAAAGAGATTCAATGGGGCTAATTCACTATATCGCGAATATGCTATCATGCGACACCTTAAAATAACGCCCATTCAAGGCAACTAGCATATCAACTGGGTGATCATGCGAATGCAAAATCGCGTTATTGCCGCGAATATGCCTTCTTAATTGGCATATGTGGGAATAGCTGATGTCAATTGGGCTTGAACCTGCAGAATCCATTGAAGTCTTGTATGAACATGATTTGCTTAAAAAAGGGTATGAGAACCACCGCAGCAAAATGGAAACCATTGGCGAATATCAACACCGGCAGGATCCAAACCTATAACTGTAAGCTTTGAAGGTATTAGAAGGAACCACTACACTATGGAGTTGAACACAACCAGCCATAGAAAATACAGTTACTAATCTTAGATTCTGTTAATTCTCTACAAACTAACTGCAGGCATGTTAACTAGTGTGTGATTGTTCCAATTATACACTATAATATTATTGAATATGTACATACCATTGCAAAAGATCATAGTATGGAAGCATTCAAACTGATGGGCATTGGCGAATATGCCTTCACATATTTTCAGAATATAATGCCAAGCACAATGCAAAAGGTGTAGTGATGACACCGGTAGGATCCGAACCTGTAGCTGTAAGCTTTGAAGGTATTAGAAGAAACTACTACACTATGGAGTTAAACACAACCAGCCATAGAAAATACATTTACTAATCTTGGATTCTGTTAATTCTCTACAAACTAACTGCCGGCACGTTAACTAGTGTGTGATTATTCCAATTCCACACTATAATATTATTGAATATGTACATACCATTGCATAAGTTCATAGTATGGAAACAAACAAAATGATGTGCATTGGCTAATTGGCGAATATGCGTTTGCATATTTTCAGCATCTAATGCTGAGTACAATGCAAGCTTTCAGAAGGTCATACCACCCATACCATTGAACTACTCTGTGAGTTAGATAGCCTTGTTTAAATGTATCATGCAGGCTTGCTGATACCATACAAATCATTGTACCAGCCAAACTTTGAACAGTCAGAATTGTTTGACATTCATGTCAGCTGGGATTACTACTGATCTGTGATTAGCTGAAGCTATTCACATGCTAAAGGTTGTTGAGATAAGCCCAAGTACAATGTCATAGCTGGGGCTCAATCCCAGCTCACCAATCTAGATAACTAAGCTGATATTAAAGTGGTGACTCAGCCCCCCCCCCCACCATAGAAAATGAACAAGTCAGCAGCTACACATCCTGCAACTGCTGACTTTAATTATTAGGACCCTGTCCTGGAATCTAGTGATGTTGGCACCCCAGCCTATATTTCCATTGGTTCTCAGGTGCTGTCGACTCCAGTGTTGATTCCCTGCTGCGCATGCACAAAGGGCGCTGTGCTTTCTGAGTGGCCTGGAAGCAGGGAAGGAGGAGGGGTGACAAATTTCTGCCATACCTCTCTGCAGTGAGGTCTGTCGGAAGTGGGGGCAGGTAAATGTCCAAAACAAGTACCCCCCTAAAAAGGTGCCAAACATGGCATCAAAAGGGGGGGTGGGAGAGATAAGCAGAGCTTTCACATTTGGGTGGATATCTAAGGCCCCTTTCAAACTTGTGCAACTTGTCCTGTGACTTGGGACTGCAAAGTCACCTGTCAAGTTGGACCCTGCAATATCCAATGAGTAGGATTCATAGCTGTCTGACTTCAAGTGGTATCAACTTCAAACTAGTCCCTGAACTACTTTGGTCCGAGTTTGATATGACTTGTGGTCCCTAGACCTCAAGATTACACAGGCATTGCTTCAAGTCACATCAAAGTTGCATGACTTTCAAGTCACACAAGTGCGAATGGGGCCTAAGTCAAAGGTGTTATCCTGAAAGTAATGCAGTTTGCCCACGACATTGTCCCAACTTCAGGGAATGCCTGAGTAATATTGAGAGCTAGGAACCTCAAGTCACACCAAAGTAGTACATGGACTACTTCGAAGTTGGTGCCACTTGAAGTAGCACAGATATGAATAGTTTCAGGAAAAGTCGGCCAAGTGTAAAAGGAGTGTATATAAGCAACTCTCTCGGATATATACACACACACACACACACACACACACACACACACACGCACACACACACACACACACACACACACACTCCTTACTGATTTACATCAGCAGAATACATGCAGGAAGTGTAATGTGCCTGTAACCAGGAAGTGATGTGTGCGTTAAGCAGGGCTGCCATCGGGGGGGGGGGGGTACAGGCAGTACTGTTGTAAGGGGCCCCAGTGTCTCAAGGGCCCCTACAACAAAGACTTTAGCAGTCTTTAACATTGGAGTCTATGGAAGGGGGCATCCAGTTTGGGGACACCGTTCTCCCAAACCATAGCCAATAAAAATACCAAACTTTTGTCACATAGAGAGCTCCCCCTGGGCAACAACTGGGCCAGGTTTGGGACCTCCCGCATCTATGGTTCGGTCATACCAGGTCCTCAAAGTAACCAGTCAATGACCGGCAATTGTCAGGTGAACTTCGGACTTAACATTGGAGTCTATGGGGGGCACCCAGTTTGGGGACACCGAACCATAATAAAAACCACGATAAAAATACCAAGCTTGGGTCACATGGAGAGGGCCCCCTGGACCACAGCTGGTGCAGATTTGGGACCTCTAGCACCTATGGTTCAGCACAAGGTCTTATTGCAAGCATTGGGTGAGGCTGTGCTGCCTGTGCACTGTTTATTATAACCCCTTGGATCCCACACTAGCATGCATTGCACACTTCACTTGAATGGGTCATGCTTGGCAGGCTATACCCGGGAAGTGTGACAGGGTGTATAATTCCTACTGGGGCTGCAACATGTGTACACCCCTGGCCAGTGGGCGGATGTGGTGGAATGGCCCAGTGGGAAGGCCCTGGGGAATGTTGGTGGTCAGAAGGGGGGACAGGTCTAAAGCTGTTTAAGAGGCCCCAAAATTTCTGATGGCTGCCCTGGCAGGAAGTGAATGTGTGGTGATCCCACATGAACAAATAAATTAACCCCATCGCCACCAAATATAGCTACCACATCCTCCCCCACACGGTGTAAGCACAAGTATATTTCCTACACTTACCCATCAAATGAGTAGCGCCTCTTCTTTGCTGAAATGGAACCTCGCTATATTCACTTATATAGCGATCCTGACCAGCAAAGGCACTTCCAGGTGAACACAATGGCATTCCCGGGTCAGAAGACAAAGCCACACTTGCTTGCAAATCTTTGATCGCAATCACAATTTTTTTTTTAGTAATAGGCAGGTGAATGACAAAGGCAAAGGCTCAGTTAGAGACATGCAACACTGCCTATCCACCAGCTAAATTCATTATGAGTGCCGGCTCACACTTGTGCAATGCGGGAACCCTGCAAATCCACATTTCACACTGCCATGTGTGACCTGCTGGGAGCGTCAATACATTGTTAATGGCACCCCCATTTCAGCTCACATATCACAGTGCAAACTAACAGTTCAGACATTAATCGGATCGCATGGGCGTGAACACCCATGCAATACAATTCTGGTGTGGACCAAAAAAAAAGGGTCCCGTGCCAGTTTGGTCCGAATGCAATGCAAATTCAGCCATACTACCTGTATGGCTGAAATCGCATTGCATGGACAGCGCATGTGACTTGAACTGCGGTGTGAATCAGAAGCAATCTTGCACAGTGCTGGTTCACACAACCAGCACTTACCTGCAATTCTCCAGACCTGTTAAAAGATAAGACTCCACCTAAACAACCTTTATCATTTACTTGCAGGTGTGCTGAAGAGATTAGCTTTTTTTTAAATCCACCTTACACCTTCTCATAATTTGTCATTAGCAAGACAGTTCACTTCTCCAAACCCAGCTCCCCCCAAAACCAATTAAAAAAAAATAGCTCAAGAATTTACATTTGCACAGCAGCAAAACAATTAAATACATTAAATTTGTGGAATTAGTATATTAGGTGGTACATTTAGATAAACATTAAGCAATTGGGATCTAATGGCCCTGCTCATAGGAGCTTACAATCTAAAATTCTTCCAAGCCTTATAGTGGACACACCTTTAATTTCACAGTGTATAGCAGGCTACACATTTCATAGTACAACTACTCTCAACAGACACCAACCAACAACAAATGTTTAGCTGCAAGATTATATAAAATTACAAAAAAACAGTCAGTCATTCTTAAAAAAAAATACAAAATATTAAAAAGACACATATTCCACCACCCCACATTCCACACACATACATTGGTGATGGTTCTGCTGGCAGATGCATTTCTGTGTACATGATTAAGCAATGAGATCAAAGAGTAGAAGGTCAGAAGATGCTCCAAAACCATGAATGCATGATCAGACAGCAACAATACACAATGTTGACAGCAAAGCCACACTTTTGATGGACAAAATGCACAAGAATTTCAACTAACAGCCCAAGTGGGGTGTTTGTCATTATGCACAATATCAGCCCTACTCCTCCTCCCCCCCCCCCCAAAAAAAAAACAACACAGCAAATAACACAGCCTCTTCCCAGGGCAAACCAACCCCTCTACTGCAGCCATTTATATAACATAGGTTGTATTGTTAGCACACCGACACACCCAATGGAAGTACACGCCCACCAGTGTCATTCAATCTGTCTCTTCATGTCTGCCTAACTCTATAGTGATTACACCTGATAAACAAGAACACTTACAATTTGCAAATGTGTTAGCCCACATGATATTGTCAAAACGCCTTTACACACACATGAACTTTAATGGCATCCCAGTCTTAGTCCGTAGAGTTCAATATTGAGTTGGCCCACCCTTTGCAGCTATAACAGCTTCAACTCTTCTGGGAAGGCTGTTCACAAGGTTTAGGAGTGTGTCTATGGGAATGTTTAATAATTCTTCCAGAAGTGCATTTGTGAGGTCAGGCACTGATGCGGACAAGAAGGCCTGGATCACAGTCTCCGCTCTAATTAATCCCAAAGGTGTTCTATCGTCTTTATGGACCTTGTTTTGTGCACTGGTCAAAATCAGGAGGGGGATTATGGTGTGGGGTTGTTTTTCAGGGGTTGTTCTTTCACACTTGTGTGACTTGAAATTTGTGTGACACTGATTTTACCATGATTTGCCGCAATTTTTTGCTGCAATGTTTTGCAGTGATTTTGATGTGACTTGAAGCAATAGCTGTATAATCCTGAGGTCTATGGACCTCAAGTCGCATCAAAGTCAGACCAAAGTAGCGCAGGGACTACTTTGAAGTCACTGCGACTTAAAGTCACACAGATATGAAAGTACTCATTGAAAATCACGGGAAACGACTTGTCATGTGACTTTGCAGTCCCAAGTCGCAAGAAAAGTCGCACAAGTGTGAAAGGAACCTGAAGGTGATTTCCAATTCAGGAACCAGCACGATTTCAGCACCTGCATCGCACCTCTCCCACAGGTAGTTCACACTGCCTTCTGTGAACCGCTGTGGATGTCAGTACAATATTAATGACACCCCCAAATTGGTTCATAGATCACAGTGCTAACTGTGGATTCCGATAGGAATCGGATAGAATGAGTGAGAACACCCATTCTGGTGCTGGAAAAAAGGTCCCTGCACTGCTATAGCTGCAAAGGGTTGGCTAAATCAAATTTGAACCCTACAGACTAAGACTGGGATACTATTAAAGTTCATGTGAGTATAAAGGCAGGTGTCCCAATACTTTTGGCAAGATTGCAGATTGTGCAAGATTTGCAATGGTGGTGGAACCCTCGTCCACATAAATGCTATATTTATATAAAATTTGGGGAAGGACATGAGTTATGTTTAACAACGTAGGAAGAGCTGACAGCCTTTCTACAGGACGTGGCATCTTTGGGATTTGAACTTATGAACCCCAGGTTTGCTCAGCAGAAGTGCTAAGCCCTTAGCCACATTCATGGAGCATCCATTGCTGTGATGTCAAACAGTCCTAAGTCCCAGGGGTGCAATAAATGAACCAATGCAGATGTACTGTTGAAGGCTGGATAACCATTAAACAACCTGTTTCTGGCATATGCCATCTGTTTTGAAGGTTGGTTATGGCTTAGTACTGTGAGCATTCTGCTATAGAACATCTCTCATTTTGGGGCATTTGCCTTGGTAAGAAGCTGCAATTATTGCTGGATGGGAAATGTTAAGGCTGATTATAGTCCTTGCCCATAGAAAACATGTGACACAATTTGCAATAGTGGTGGAAACCTCCTACACATAAATACTACATTTAGACATAATTTTGGTAAGGACATGAGTTATGAGAATAGAAAACCTCTCTACATGAAGTGATATGCTCAGGATGCAAACCCAGAACCCAGTATGTTCTTAGGTAGAAGCGTTACGCTGTTGAGCCACCAGTCTGCCAAGTGTGCAACCCTCCTACACATAAATACACATTTGTACTCGGAATCTTTAAGTTGTCTGGAAAATGGAATGATATGGTGCCTGGACAGTGACCTGGGGTGTGCCGTGGTCACAAAGGTCAGTATGCCTTAAGGGGGCATACCCAATTAGGAAGATAGTAAATGAGAACCATAAAATAGGGGACGGGAGGGTGACAAAACTTCCCCAGGAAAACAGAGCAAGCAAGTAGGAGGAGGCTGGGTTATAAATGACCCAGACTCCTCCTACAAATACAGGCTGACCTGCGGTCAGCCTTACAATTTGTACACGGAATCTTTAAGTTGTCTGGAAAATGGAATGATATGGTGCCTGGACAGTGACCTGGGGTGTGCCGTGGTCACAAAGGTCAGTATGCCTTAAGGGGGCAAAAATGAACAGATAGGATGTGAGAAGTATGCCTTTAAGATGGCAACTATATAACGTTAAATCCACCAACCGAGCGAAAGTCCCTTGACATTACGACAACAGGTTCTGGAATAACCTAGCATAGCAAGAGGACCTCTACCTCCTGGTTACCTATTGATGTGTGTCGGGACTTCCTGCTGTGGAACTGCCGAGGCCGCGCCAATCCTAAGGAGTGACCCGTGCATTCTTACAGGTTTGCCCCCAATCTCGACAGCAAAGTGAACATGTATTACAAACCTGTGTGGCCGAGAGTGGAGACCTGGAAACAGGTAGAAATGGCCATCCTCGCATACTCCTTCCGCTGTGACATCAAGAAATCCCACCTTGACTGGACACCGGACCGTGTTTGTATTGAAGAATCTCATATCTGTTACTGGGACCCCTTGACATGTCTTGCGTGCAGCCTAACATGATTCCCAGAGGAAGTTATGTTTGTGCCAGGCCACAGGTCAGTTCCACCCTAAAGAACTACAGTGTCGCCTTCCTCATACGCTCCTACCGGTAAAGATGGACAAAGGTCCAGAGGTGAGAGCCGGTGTGTCCAAACATTATGTACAAGTGAAACGACAGCTCTAACCCCCGTTTGGACATTCTTACGTGCCCAGTGAGGAATCCTAACCGCGCCGGAGCCGTCAAGGTGTCGTCCTTCAGGGCTGTGTGTAGTTATCCATTGGTCCTCCATCTCCAGGAGAACGATACGATCCAATAAGGTCTTGGACAACAGCATTACAGTTCC
>BLSH010528385.1:15401-30610 GCA_018402905.1 Glandirana rugosa
ATTTTCACTGTGTCTGATTTGTCTTCACACTTCTTGTCTACACGTGACTTCTTCACACTTCTGTTTAGTCTGTGTCACTTTTATTATAGCCGCTAATCAGTGCACATCTGTTCTTCACACAGAACAGATGTTCTGCACCAGAACAGATGTTCTGCACCAGAACAGATGTTCTTCACACAGAACATCTGTTCTGCACACATCTGTAAATAGTTTAGAACACTTTACCTAAAACCAGGGAGGAACCATACACCTGTTCTTCAAACATCTGGAATCTGTGTGTGAAACTACAGCATAGAGAAGAAAAGGCATATGGTTCCGCTCTTTATACACTGTTTGCAGATGTTTGAAGAACAGTGATATCAGAAAGTGAGAAGATTATATTGTAGTGACTAGAGTTGAGCGAACCCGAACTGTAAAGTTCGGGTTCGTACCGAACTTTGGGGTGTCCGGGACCCGGACCCGAACCCGGATTTTTCAAAAAAAGTTTGGGTTCGGGGTATTTTATTCCACATGTTGAATAGCTGCCAAGGGCAGCCAATCAACAAGTGTTTCACTGCTTTGCCCTTAGAAGCCATCACAGCCATGCCTACTAATGGCATGGCTGTGATTGGCCACTGCATCATGTGACCCAGCTTCTATATGGGACTGGAGTCACCCTGCTGCATGGCATATGCTCTCAGGCTAGTTTAGGGAGAGGATGCTGCTGGCTCTGTGAGGGACAGATTGCAGATATTATATAACATCTCATCCTGCATTGCTGAACGATCTGATTGTGGACTAGGTAGAGATTACTAGTACTGCTGCTTTGAGGGACAGATTGCAGACCTCATCCTTCTGCACAGAACGATCTGACTGGACTAGGTAGAGTCTACTGCTTAGAGGGACAGATTATTGTTCTAAAATCATCTCCAAGTTCTATAGGGAAAGGTTCCAGCTGTTGCTTTAAGGGACATATTATTGTTCTAAAATCCTCTCTAAGTTCTATAGGGAAAGGTTCCAGCTGTTGCTTTAAGGGACAGATTATTGTTCTAAAATCTTCTCCAAGTTCTATAGGGAAAGGTTCCAGCTGTTGCTTTAAGGGTCAGATTATTGTTCTAAAATCATCTCCAAGTTCTATAGGGAAAGGTTCCAGCTGTTGCTTTAAGGAACAGATTATTGTTCCAAAATCATCTCCAAGTTCTATAGGGAAAGGTTCCAGCTGTTGCTTAGAGGGACAGATTATTGTTCTAAAATCATCTCCAATTTCTATAGGGAAAGGTTCCAGCTGTTACTTTAAGGGACAGATTATTGTTTCTTGCACAAAATTAAAAAGTGCATCTACATTGCTGGTTTAAAAAAAAAAAAAATTCCAAAAACTACATTTGCGGCCAGCGGTGCATTTCTTGCACAAAAATAAAAAAATGTCTACATTGCTGGTTTAAAAAAAAAACATATTCCAAAAACTACATTTGCGGCCAATGGTGCATTTCTTGCACAAAAATAAAAAAAATGTCTACATTGCTGGTTTAAAAAAAAAAAAATTCTAAAAACTACATTTGCAGGCAGCGGTGCATTTCTTGCACAAAAATAAAAAAAACAGTGTTGGCTACCTCCTCCTCCTCCACGCCACTTCCACCGCCTCCTCAACCTCCAACTCCACATCCACCTCCATTTTTAATTTTTTTTATGTGATTTTAGCTTAAAAATTATTTTAAGTTATTTCCCTATCCCCATTTCTTTGTAGGGCACATGTCCGACTCTTACCCCCATTTTCCTTCCTTTTGCAGACCTCTAGGACTTGCCAGGACTTTGTTACAGCCATTTTTGTGCCTAAAAGTTTGGGTCCCCATTGATGTCAATGGGGTTCGGGGTCCGGGATAAAGTTCGGGTCAAGTTCGGTCCCGAACCCGGACCTTTTCCCGAAGTTCGGCCGAACCTACCGAACCCGAACTTCCAGGTGTTCGATCAACTTTAGTAGTGACCAAAAAATGTAAAGTGCATATAGAGTGCATTTAAAGTGAATGTCCATATTTGAAATCCATGAAAGTTAGTATCCTTATAAATGGTGTTTCACACTCCTACCATATAGCTTTGTGCGTTACTTCCAGTTTTACGCCATTTACTTCTGTGTGCATTACTGCAAGTTTAACAGCAAATAGTTTTGTGTTTGTTACTGCCAGTTTAACGCCATATAGTTTTGTGCATTACTGCAAGTTTTCCTGTTCAATATTTTTATTGGTAATTTGAGAGAAGGAACATACAAACAGTAAAGATGTCATGAACTGAATAAAAATATACAGTGTAAATGAGTCACATTAAGTTATTGGTTGCACATAGTACAGAGTAGGTATGACCGGAGCAACTAAATGATGTATGTATCCGTCTGGAGAGGAGTGATATATACACGTAATCAAGGAGGTCCATGCCCCAGGGCACCCCTTTGGGCACTTGCTGTGCCCAAAGGGCTGGGCCTCATGTTTTGGCTTTCACTCAACTCCAGATGGAGAGAGGTCAGGTGGTTGGCATCCATATTGGGCCAAGAGTTTGCTAGTGAAGTGGTCTTAGAGTTTAGCAAGTTTGCTATAAGTGGAGTAGGGAGATCCAGTATGGATGCCGGTCACATTATATGCGCTCAGCCGTACCAAGTATTAATTAAGGAACTCTAGACAAACATGTTTCATTCAGTGACAATATTAAAACAGTGTTAAATGGTTCCTTGAAGAGGGACAGAAGAGTGGAAGAAAAGAATGTAGAGAGGGATAGGACGAGGAGATAGCAGAAACAAAGACATTTGGGCCGGTGGGGTGAGGGCTGCAGGCCTCAGGTGGGGCATGAAATAAATTCCATATCACCATGGCAACAATAGGGCTTCGTCGAAGTCCGGGGGTAGATTATGTCTAATCCATGGGTGCCACATAATTTCAAACTTATGAATTTTGTTGGTTTCAATAGCTAGCATTTCAGAGTGGATCATTACCTTATTCATCCTAACTTTGGTTTCAGGGAGGATCAGGAAAGGGGATTTCCAGGCTTTCGCGATTGTTTGTTTAGCTGCGGTGGTGAGGTGCATTAGCAGTTGGAATTGTGGTCGTGGTAGCCCCTTTGGTTTTAGATTTAACAGGGCAACAGCAGCGTCCATAGGGATTGTGAATTCAAATGTTTTGGACAGGAGGTCGAAAATTTTCTGCCAGAATTCTCGGGCTATGGGGCAACTCCACCAAATTTGGTGATAGGTGGGTGCATATTTCGTTGCACCCACGGAAGCATAGCGGTGAGAATATAGGGGCGAATTTGGCTACCCTGGTTGGCAATAACTACCAGCGAGAGAGGACTTTGAAATTGGTCTCAATTGCCAGGATATTAGGTGAGATAGAGGCCGTAGAGGACCAGATACTGGACCATTCTGTATTATCTATTTTGCGTCCTAGATCTTGCTCCCACTTAATGGTGTAGGAAGGTGGGGGGCCGTCAGGTGTGTCCATTAGCTGACGGTATAATGAGGAGATGATACCTCTAGCATGCGGTTTATTTTTACAGTAATTTTCAAATTTAGAGAGTTGGGTGAGTGGGGAGCCTGTCTTAAGGAGAGGGGCATAGAAATTTTGGATTTGCAAATATCTAAATTTTTCAGACTTGGGAAGGTTATGGGTGTTACATAACATGGTGAATGAGAGTAGGGATGTGTTTGAGGCAAGTTTGTGTAGGCGGAAAAGATCTGCTGCAAGCCAGGCTTGGAAGCAGATGAGGGATTCCCATGCGGGGTAAAAGGCCGGATTCTTCAGAAAGGACAGTAGGGGGGTATGCGGGGATTGCAAATTATGCACCACCTTTAGTCTGTCCCAAATTTTGAGGGAGTGTTTGGTGATGGGGTTGTTTACTGTTTTACGGTCCTCTGGATGTAACCACAGCAAGTTAGCCACTGATATGGGGTCCGCTTCGACTGATTCTATAGCTACCCACAGTGGTGTTTCCTTGGCGGCGTGATACTTGGTTAATTGCGATAACTGTGCTGCATAATAATAGGAGCTGAAGTTAGGTATCCTGAGTCCTCCACTTATGGAGATAGAGGGTCGATTTTGGGACTCTAGGTTTAGTGGAACTCCAGATGTATGACAAGATTCTGCGCTGGAGTAAATGCAAAAAGTATGCTGGTAAGGGTATAGGGAGGACCCTAATTAAATATAGAAATTTTGGCAAGATTGCCATTTTAATGACTACCTAGCCAGGAGATAGGTAGTGACGACCACTGGGACAAAAGATGAGAGACTTTTTTGAGGAGAGGGAGATAGTTGGCTGCGAATAGGGAGGGTGTGGTTGCTGTGAGTTTGATTCCTAAGTACGAGAGGTGATGAGGTTCCCACTGGAAGGGTAGAGATGCCTGCGTTCGCTGAAGTTCAGCAGGAGATAAGGAGATGTTTAATAAGCGGGATTTGTGTACATTAATGTGTAAGCCTGATACGCTGGCAAACTCTTTTAGAAAGGAGAGGAGGTTCGGGGCTGAGATATGTGGTGAGGTTAAAAAAATCAGGATGTCCTCCGCAAAGAGACTGATTTTATGGTGAATGCCGCCGTGTTCTATACCCCCGATGTCAGGATGCACATGGATGAGTTGGGTTAGAGGTTCAATAAGGAGAGCAAACAATAACGGGGATAGCGGACATCCCTGTCTAGTCCCGCTTTGAATGTTGAACATTGCTGATTTATAACCACAATATTTTACATATGCTCTGGGCTTTGTGTAAAGAGATGAGATCCATGTCAGGAAATGAGAGCCCAAGCCCCAGCGCTGAAGGGTATAGTTCATGTAAGTCCAGGAGACTGTGTCAAATGCTTTCCTGACATCAAGGGATAAGAGACAGGTGGGCATCCGTCTGGTTTTAGCTATATGAGAGAGAAGCAACGTTCGCCGGATGTTGTCCCCAGCTTGACGAATGGGGATAAATCTGGTTTGGTCACGATGCACTAACTCACCTATAACATGGTTTAGTCTGGTGGCTAAGACCTTCGCCAATAACTTTGCGTCAATGTTGAGGAGAGAGATTGGTCGGTAATTAGACCAAGAGGAATGATCTGAGTTTGGTTTAGGTATCATAGTGATGGTAGCTGTCAGTGTCTCAGGGCCAAATGTTCGCCCTCTTAAGAGTGCGTTAAAGGCGTCAGCAAGCATGGGTACCATGATGGGTGAGAATTGCTTGTAGTAATTAGCAGAAAAGCCATCAGGGCCTGGTCTTTTATGGGGCTTAAGTTGTTTGATGGCCTGTACTATCTCTAATTCTGATATAGGGGAATCTAGGGTTTCCTGCTGAGTTCGGGAAAGGGTTGGAAGGGAAACGCGGGAGAACAGTCTGTCTAGTTGTTTAGAGTCTAAGACTGCAGAGTTGGAGTAAAGTTGGGAGAGCTTGGAGCGAAATACTTCTAGTATTTTGACTGGATTGCTTGTGTAGGTGGGGTTACCTGTTTTGAGACGTATAGTGGGGGGGGGGTTGTTGCTTTTAAGGTGCATGCCATTAGCGTATCAGGTTTATTAGCTTTAGTGTATAATTTGTGGTGGTGTTTGCGTGCCGATTTTTCTGCAGTATCAGTGATAAATAGATCAAGGTCGAGTTTAGCTTTATCCAATCTCAGTTTATTGGTAGGGCTGGGGTTGGTTTGGAATCCTTCATGGCTAGCGGAAAATTCCACTTCCAGTTTATGATATAAGATTTTGCGGTCTCTCTTGAGAATAGTAGCCTGTTGGATAAGTTTGCCTCATATAACGGGTTTATGGGCCTCCCAGAGCGTGACAGCTGAGATCTCATCTGTGGAGTTGGTTGAAAGATATTCTTTAAGAGCTGACTCTATATCTAGGCGATGAGATGGGTGGGTCAGAGTGGTGTCATTAATATACCATGTTGTGTCTTGAGATCGGGGGACCGGGGACGCTAAGGTGAGACAGACAGTCGAGTGGTCAGTCCATAGGTATGGTGTAAGCGTTGATGCAATAATTTCTGGGATCATACTGTTGGAGATGAGTATATGATCGATACGTGAAAACGATTTGTGTGGGCATGAATAATGGGTGTACTTCTTACTGGTGGAGTTAACTTAGCGCCATGTATCTGAAAGGGAGTGCCTAATAAGCAATTGCTGCAGTGAGGGTTTGGCGGCGGGCGGATTTGGTGTAGGAGGGGATTTATTGAGAAAAGGAGTGACTACTTGGTTTGAGTCTCCGCAGATTAGGACGGTGCCCATTTTGTGTGAATCAATTACTCTAAATAGGTGTGACATAAAAGCCGTTTGGTTTTTGTTGGGGGCGTAGTACAACACCACTGTGATTGGGACATTGGAAATATATCCTGTGAGGAGGATATAGCGCCCAGATAGGTGGGTGGTTAGGGTAAATGGTGTGGTGCGATGAAAGGCTATAAGTGTTCCTCTGATTTTGGAGTTGGCCGATGCTGCATAGAACTGGGGGTATACTTGACTAAGAAATTTTGGAATGTGAGATTGGGAGAAATGGGTCTCCTGTAGACAGGCGTTGTGGATCTTGGCAGCGGCCAGGGCTCGGAGAGCTTTGGTCCGCTTATGTGGTATGTTTAATCCTTGGACATTGAGAGAACAGATATTTAAGGGGGCCATGGCAATAGAGAATAAATTTGCACTGTACCTGTTCCATCGAGCTGCAGAGATCACTTTCACCGATCCAAAGGGAAAAGAATAGAGACTTAGAAAATGACAGGGAAGAAAAGAAGAGAATACGTTAAACTCATATACAACATTTTGAGCATTTAACAAGCTGAACAGTAAACAAGGTGAAGAGCGTATTAGGGGCCGGGCAAGCCAACTCCTATAGGCTCTACAATTGCATCCAGGAGCCCACATTAGAATATGGGGTTCTGGAGGCAGTCAGTGGGGGGAGCAAGTGTGCCCTGTGGGTGGACAGCTCCACAAATAGTTGAACACTATAAACAAAAACTTTAACAAAATAAACAAGGATCCTCAGGTATATTAGACAGCATCCGGAGGTAAGTCACTAAGGTTCCCTCTGGGGTCAGTATATATCACAGAATCGAAGCCGCAAAAAGTTTAGAGTATATCTGGGTAGTGGAAGGGGCAGGGAGGGCCCAGCTTACGGGGGAGTGGGAATGAATGCGGCTTATGAGTGGTAAAGGTAAGGGAATTTATGGGGGTAAGTGCGGATCTGCTGGATTGGCTATCAATTGCATGAGTCAGGGTGCAATTGGGGCTAGTCTGGTGTACTTAGGAGGCGCCAGGGAGGCGCGGTGTCAGGTAAAGTATTAGGGATTCAACAGCTCGAGAAAGGTCAAGACAGTTTGTAGTTATAGAGTTATAACTGAAGCGGGGTTAAACGGATTAGGTATCAATGATAGCAGTATGTGGCTCAGAAACGGCTCAACACAGAGCAGCTAAGATAGTCATCCTGCGTGTTGTTCACAGGGTGAAGTCTATGAGGGAATAACTGCTTGTTTAGGTGCGGGAATAGAGCAACTCCGGTTGGTGCTACAGATGCACCGAGTATCCTCCAATGAGGCCTGGGTGGAGGAGAAAAGAGAGGTGAGTTGCTATGAGACAGTTCACCAGAATGATCAATCCATTGAGTCTTCTGAAGTTGCAATCAGGGCTTCAAAGCGGCCACGCTTATATTGAGCTGAGTGGGAGTGGGAGTCCCTGGCTGTCGTCGTAAGGGGGTCCTTCCTTGGGGATCTGGAAGCTGAGCATCTGCGGGAGTGTTACCTGGTAGGGTTGTGATTCATAAGGCCCAGCTCTTGCATGGCGTCTCAGAGTTAGTTTGCAGTGCGACACATACTTAGTTTCTAGGTGTGTGACGCGTACAGAAAAGGGAAATCCCCAATAGTAAGCAATTTGGTGCTGTTACAAAGTTTGGAGCAAGGGCTTCAGGGATCACCTTTTGGCAATGGTGATAGGTGAAAGGTCAGTGAACAATTGATAATTATGTCCCTGGAAGGAGAGGGTATGTTTGTTCCTGGCCGCCTTGAGCAGCTGCTCTTTTGTGCGGTAATAATGAAATTTTGCTATGATGTCCCGGGGAGGGCCGTTGTCTTTGCATGGTGCTAGGGCTCTGTGCACCCTATCCTTCCCCAGTCTTTCCACTGGGATGCCTGGCTGTAGTTCTTGGAATAAGGCTATCATGGTTGCCTGTGAATCTACTACAGTTTCAGGTATCCCCCTGATTCTAATGTTGGAGCGGAGGGCCCCATTTTCATAATCTTCCAAGCGAGCTTGTAAGGTTATGTTCTCTTCATTGATGTTTTCAATCTCTGTGAGGCCTTGCTGCGTGGTGCACTCTAAATCGTCCACCCTTACCTCCAGCTCCGCTGTTCTTCTCCCCAGTTCCCTGATCTCCTTAGTTAACTGGTCAGTGATGCGGTCTGAGGTTTGTTTTAGGGCCTTTTGGAGCATAGCCTCAAATTTGGTACAGACATCAGGCTGTGCTTCATTTAATGAACGCCAGTCATCTGAGTCAGGCTCACCTTGTGTCGGGCGCTGGGAACGGTGTTGCTGCTGCGACGATGTGGAGCGCAGTGAGTGCGGTAATCCGGCCTGTGATGGAGGTATCGGCACCATCTTGGGTGTAGGCCGCGCCAGGGCATCCCGAATGTTCTTGGATCGGAACTTCGGTTTGGCGCCGACTAGGACCATAGATGCCGGTCCTCGGTGGCTGCCCGAGCTGTGCTGGTGTGGATGATGTAGGTCTCGGAGCTCGTTATGCACTGTGTTTGGTGGTAGTGTACACCTAGGATCGGAGCTCTATGCTGACACGTCCACTCACATCGGCTCCGCGCATGCGCCCCCTCGCATTACTGCAAATTTAATTCCATATAGTTCTGTGTGCTTTACTGGCAGTTTAACACCATATAGTTCTGTGTGTGTTACTGGCAGTTTAACGCCATATAGTTTTGTGTGTGTTACTGACAGTTTAACTCCATATATTTTTGTGTGCATTACTGCCAGTTTAACGGCATATAGTTTTGTGCATTACTGCAAGTTTAATGCCATTTACTTCTGTGTGCATTACTGCCAGTTTAACACCATATAGTTTTGTGTGTGTTACTGCCAGTTTAACGCCATATCGTTTTGTGCGTTACTGAAAGTTTAATGCCATTTACTTCTGTGTGCTTTACTGCCAGTTTAACGCCATATAGTTTTGTGCATTACTGCAAGTTTGACGCCATTTACTTCTCTGTGCATTACTGCAAGTTTAATGACATTTCCTCCTGTGTGCATTAGTGCTAGTTGAACGCCATATAGTTTTGAGTGTTACTGCACGTTTAACGCTATTTACTTCTGTGTGCATTACTGCAAGTTCAACGCCATTTCCTTCTGTGTGCGTTAGTGCCAGTTTAACGTCATATAGTATAGTGCGTTACTGCAAGTTTAATGCCATTTACTTCTGTGTGCCTTACTGCCAGTTTAATGCCATATAGTTCTGTGTGCATCACTGCTAGTTTAATGCCATATAGTTTTATGTGTGTTGCTGCCAGTTTAACACCATATAGTTTTGTGCATTACTACAAGTTTAATGCCATTTCCTTCTGTGTGCATTACTGCAAGTTTAACGTCATTTACTTCTGTGTGCGTTACTACTAGTTTAAGGCCATATAGTTTTCTGCGTTACTGCAAGTTTAATGCCATTTAATGCTGTGTGTGTCAATGCTAGTTTAACGCCATATAGTTCTATGTGCGTTACTGCCAGTTTAACGCCATATAGTTTTGTGCATTACTGCAAGTTTAATGCCATTTACTCAAATAACTAGAAAGGGGGTTCCTGCGCTAGGATATACACCTAAACAGATCTCGAAAAATAATAATACTGATAGAATAATCTTGATATTAGGACTGCCGCCCTCCAATTCTTTCCCTGCGAAGCAAGGTAAGGAGTATTGAAACAAAGAGGATTATTTTGGAGTTGGCGCTGTCTCCCTAAATGGTTCCAAGTTGTATTTAATAAATATACTTAATAGTGTAAAAATAAATTTTTTGTGCAGTGCCCGCAAAAAACATCAATTAAATAAACTAAAATCTTAATAAGAATCTACAGTATTTGTCTATTGGCTGTGAACCATGTGCTGAAGGATGTGCTAATTAATTTAAATGTGCAAAGATGTGAAAAAATATATATATATTTATATATGTGCGTGAAACCAATAAGTTAACTAAAATCAACTCATATACACACAAATTATCACCCAAATTTAAAAATATTAAAAATTAAAAATTAAAAATGTAGTGAAAAAATGTAGTGAAAAAAACGGATAGGAAATGATTAAATAAATAAATGCAATGTGTAATCAGTGAATGTCCGTAAAATCCGTATTGCAGAATATATAAAACAGTTGGAAATAAATCTATCCACATTAATAGGGTAGCTGATGAAAAAAAACGGTGACTTTTGTGCCAGAAGTTAAATCCACTCGGTAAAGGTGACTTGTGCTCCCCTCTTGTGCCCGCACTTACCGAAGACTCCTTACCCCTACAGGGGTATCCCGCATATGGTAAATGGGGTCTTTGAGCTCGATATCCGATGTCACACAGTTGGCTATTCCTGGCTGTCTGTCCTTGTCCGGGACCCGCAAAGATAACTTCACCCTCCAGGGGTTCCATGTGGAAAGTGGAGTCCGTGTGCTCGATTCCCTGTGTCTCCTCGTTGCCTACTCCTGGCCGTCTATCCTCCTCCGAGATCCACTAGGACGCCATCCCGATCGTCATCGGTTACAATCCGGGGGGAAAAAAAAACAAGAATGGAGGTCCTCCAATAGTGTAATATTTTCAATCCAAAGTGTTTATTTGAATGACAACTTTTAAAAACAGCTTAAAGACTAATGAGCAGATAGCCAAGGGTTGCAGGATCTACCTGCTTGAAGAAGGTGCAACTCTCCTTCCTGTGATCCCTTACTACGTTCCACCTGCTTGGTTAGCTCAATGAATGAATGATAGTATCACGTCCGCTTGCCACGCCATTTACTTAATGCCATTTACTTAATGCCATTTACTACTGTGTGCATTACTGCAAGTTTAACGCCATTTCCTTCTGTGTGCATTACTGCCAGTTTAACGCCATATAGTTTTGTGTGCATTACTGCCAGTTTAATGCCATATAGTTTTTTGTACGTTACTGCCAGTTTAACTTCATATACTTTTGTGCATTACTGCAAGTTTAAAGGCCATTTACTTCTGTGTGTGTTACTGCCAGATTAACGCCATATAGTTCTATGTGCATTAATGCCAGTTTAGCGCCAAATAGTTTTGTGCATTACTGCCAGTTTAATGCCCTTTACTTCTGTGTGCATTACTGGCAGTTTAACGCCATATAGTTTTGTGCATTACTGCCAGTTTAACGCCATTTACTTCTGTGTGTGTTACTGCCAGTTTAACGCCATATAGTTCTATGTGCGTTACTGCCAGTTTAAAGCCATGTAGATTTGTGCATTATTGCAAGTTTAACGCCATTTCCTTTTGTGTGCATTACTGCAAGTTTAATGCCAGTTACTTCTGTGTGCGTTAGTGCCAGTTTTACGCCATATAGTTTTGTGTATTACTGCAAGTGTACCGCCATTTACTTCTGTGTGCATTACTGCCAGTTTAACGCCATATAGTTTTGTGTGTTACTGCAAGTTTAACGTCATTTACTTCTGTGTGCGTTACTGCAAGTTTAATGCCAGTTACTTCTGTGTGCCTTAGTGCCAGTTTAACGCTATATAGTTTTGTACGTTATTGCAAGTTTTACGCCATTTCCTTCTCTGTGCGTTAGTGCCAGTTTAACGCCATATAGTTTTGTGTGTTACTGAAAGTTTAAAGCTATTTGCTTTTGTGTGCGTTACTGCCAGTTTAACGCCATATAATTTTGCGTGCATTACTACCAGTTTAATGCCATTTACTTCTGTGTGCGTTACTGCCAGTTTAATGCCATATCGTTTTGTGTGCCTTACTACCAGTTTAACGTTATACAGTTTTGTGTTTTACTGAAAATTTAAAGCCATTTACTTTTGTGTGTGTTACTCCCAGTATCACGCCATATAGTTTTGTGCATTATGGCAAGTTTAACACCATATACTTCTGTGTGTGTTACTGCCAGTTTAATGCCATATAGTTCTGTGTGCATTACTGCAAGTTTAACGGCATTCCCTTCTGTGTGCGTTAGTGCCAGTTTAACTCCCTATAGTTTTGTGCGTTACTGCAGGTTTAATGCCATTTACTTCTGTGTGTGTTACTGCAATTTTAACGCTATATAGTTTTGTGCATTACTGCAAGTTTAACGCCATTTCCTTCTGTGTGTGTTAGTGCCCGTTTAACGCCATATAGTTTTGTTCGTTACTGCAAGTTTAACGTCACTTCTGTGTGCGTTACTGTCAGTTTAAGGCCATATAGTTTTGTGTGCATTAATGGCAGTTTAACGCCATATAGTTTTGTGCGTTACTGCCAGTTTAACGCCCTTTACTTCTGTATGCATTACTGCCAGTTTAACGCCATCTAGCTTTGTGCCATTTAGTACTGTGTGGATTACTGCAAGTTTAACTGCCATTTCCTTCTGTGTGCATTGCTGCAAGTTTAACGCCATTTCCTTCTGTGTTCGTTAGTGCCAGTTTAACGCCATGTAGTTTTGTGTGTTACTGCAAGTTTAACGCCACTTCTGTGTGTGTTACTGCCAGTTTAACGCCATATAGTTTTGTGTGCATTACTGGCAGTTTAATGCCATATAGTTGTGTGTGTTACTGCAAGTTTAATGCCATTTACTCCTGTGTGTGTTACTGCCAGTTTAATGCCATATAGTTTTGTGCATTACTGCAAGTTGAAGGAAACTTACTTCTGTGTGCTTTACTGCCAGTTTAACACCAAATAGTTTTGTGTGCGTTACTGCCAGTTTAACCCCATATAGTTTTGTGCATTATTGCAAGTTTAAAGGCCATTTACTTCTGCGTGTGTTACTGCCAGATTAAAGCCATATAGTTCTATGTGCATTACTGCCAGTATTACACCATATAGTTTTGTGCGTTTCTGCAAGTTTAACGCCCTTTACTTCTGTATGCATTACTGCCAGTTTAACGTTCTATAGTTTTGTGCGTTACTGCAAGTTTAATGCCATTTCCCCTTTGTGTGTGTTACTGCAAATTTAACGCCATATAGTTCTATGTGCATTACTACCGGTTTAACGCCATATAGATTTGTGCATTATTGAGATCATTTCCTTCTGTGTGCATTACTGCAAGTTTAATGCCAGTTACTTCTGTATGCGTTAGTGCCAGTTTTACACCATATAGTTTTGTATGTTATTGCAAGTTTAACGGCATTTCCTTCTGTGTGTGTTAGTGCCAGTTTAACGCCATATAGTTTTGTGTGTTACTGAAAGTTTAATGCCATTTACCTCTGTGTATGTTACTGCCAGTTTAACAGCATATAGCTCTTTGTGCGTTACTACCAGTTTAACGCCATATAGATTTGTGCGTTATTGCAAGTTTAACACCATTTCCTTCTGTGTGCGTTAGTGCCAGTTTAACAGCATATAGTTTTGTGTGTTACTGAAAGTTTAAAGCTATTTACTTCTGTGTGCGTTACTGCCAGTACTACTCCATATAGTTTTGTGCATTACTGCAGGTTTAACACCATATACTTCTGGGTGCCTTACTGTCAGTTTAAGGCCAAATATTTCTTTGTGCGTTACTGCCAGTTTAACGCCATATAGTTTTGTGTGTTACTGCCAGTTTAACGCCATTTAGTTCTGTGTGCATTACTGCCAGTTTAAGGCCCTATAGTTTTGTGTGTTACTGCAAGTTTAACACCATTTACTTCTGTGTGCGTTAATGTCAGTTTAACGCCATATAGTTCTATGTGCGTCACTGCCAGTTTAACGCCATATAGTTCTGTGAGCATTACTGCAAGTTTAATGCCATTCCCTTCTGTGTGCATTAGTGTCAGTTTAATGACATATAGTTTTGTGCGTTACTGCATGTTTAATGCCATTTACTTCTGTGTGCGTTACTGCCAGTTTAACGCCATATAGTTTTGTGCGTTAATGCAAGCTTAACGCCATTTACTTCTGTGTGCATTACAGCACATTTAACACCATTTCCTTCTGTGTGCGTTAGTGCCAGTTTAATGCCATATAGTTCTATGTGCGTTACTAACAGTTTAACGCCATACAGTTTTGTGCGTTACTGCCAGTTTAACGCCATTTACTTCTGTGTGCGTTACTGCCAGTTTAACGCCATGTCATTCTATTTGTGTTACTGCCAGTTTAACGCCACATAGTTTTGTATGCGTTACTGCAAGTTTAACGCCATATAGTTTTGTGCGTTACTACCAGTTTAACGCCATATAGATTTGTGCGTTATTGCAAGTTTAACGCCATTTCCTTCTGTGAACTTCCCTGACTCTGGAGGGAGGTCCTCTGTGCTTCTCCCAGGATGTCTAGCTGTTGAATCATCCCTGAAGCTCCCTTGTGATTTGTTTGATTCATTCCATCTTTCAAGCTAGGATATAAAGGAGGATACAAATACTTAAGGCCCTCATAACTCACATCGAACACATCTACATCAACAGCCTCAAGCAATGCTTCAGTATCATAAAGGCCACTTGCTTTTATTAAGCAGCCTGTGAAAACGCCCCTGGATACCATATCAGTGTAAGGATACACACTATTGAGATTCCTTTGACGTCCGGGATCCAGAGCCCCCACCAGAACCTTGCTTGTTTTGACCCACTGACTGAAAAGCAGTGGGTCCACGTCCTCTGGTGAGTGCGGGCACAAAGGGGGTCACCATCCAATGTATGTCACTTCACAGCACATTTAAAGATTGTTGGAGCACGGATTTGCACTTTATTTGAAGCACTTATCACTTTGAAGCACATATCAATTTAATTAAGGACTATTGTTATATCAAGGAATTAATTTAACTATACACGAAGTTTCACTATTCACGAAGTTTATTTCACGTTTAGGCACGAGGTTGTTAGAAATTTACACGACACTTCACTGTATGTAACCTACCACTGGGGGAAACACGGGCGTGAGTGGTCTCCTGCACCTGGGTGACGAAAAGTCAGTCACCCAGTTTTGTTCGTTCCAAGACCACCCCCGAGACCTAGGGCCTGCAGTTTCCTTAGAGTTATCACACATAGGAATGTGACTATACCATAGGTCCCCGCAAAAGTGTCCGACGAATTATTTTCGTTCACCGGAAATACTATGACTTCGTAACGAACTCCGACAACTA
>BLSH010528385.1:57188-67998 GCA_018402905.1 Glandirana rugosa
CCCACTTCCGTATGTAAAAGCGGGGGAAAGTAGACACCCCAAGCTATTTTCTGAGAGGCATGTTGAGTCCATGGAATATTCAATATTTTTGTCATTAGTGATTGAAAAATGACAAAAAAATAAAAAAAATACACAAAGTTGTCACTGAAATTATATATTGCTCACCCATGCCATGGGTATGTGTGGAATTACACCCCAAAATACATTCTGCTGCTTCTCCTGAGTACGGGGATACCCCATGTGTGAGACTTTTTGTGAGTCTATCCGTGTACGGGACCCCGAAAACCAATCACCGCCTTCAGGATTTCTAAGGGCGAAAATGTATGCCTTCACCCCACACTACCTATCCAGGTTTCGGAGGCCATGAAATGCCCAGATAGCAAAAAAAAAAACCAAATGACCCCATTTTGGAAAGTAGACACCCCAAGCTATCTGCCGAGAGGCACGTTGAGTCCATGGAATATTTTATATTTTGCCACAAGTTTCTGGGAAATTACAATTTTTATTTACTTTTTTTTTTTTACACAAAGTTGTCACTGAAATGATATATTGCTCACACGCCATGGGTATATGTAGAATTACACCCCAAAAATTCTGCTGCTTCTCCTGAGTACGGGGATACCCCATGTGTGAGACTTTTTGAGAGCCTATTGGCGTACGGGACCCCGAAAACCAATTTTTATTGGAAGGTAGCATACAAAATCCAAAATGCATATCTCATAACAGCAGTTACATGAAGACAAGTGATGTATACATATTTCTTAATATGAGACATTGGTATTGCATAGACAATATGTGCATATTAGTTTGTGTGTCCAAATAGTTACAGATAAGCTTGATCCCATTGGTCCCATTTATTATTAAAGATATGTTTAGAATCTTTTAAGGAGTGATAAATATTTTCTGTATATTTGATAGTAGACATTCTTTGAATTATTTGTTGCCAAAGAAGAATAGGAGATTTCCAATTGAATGCGATCATCCAGTGAGTGGCGCTACACAATGTGTGTGCCAAGTTGTTTTGAGATTTAGTGAGGTCGGGAAACTTACTAAATAAAAGGCAGCATTGTGGTGTTAGGGTGATATGTTTATCCGCCAGTTTATCAATGATATGATTGACTGTTTCCCATATTGGTTTCAATAAAGCGCAATCCCAAAAAGTGTGTAAAAGGGTGCCTTGACTTCCGCAGCCTCTAAAACAATTAGGGGGGAAGTTTGGATAATATAAGTGTATCTTAGAGGGAGTCATATACCATCTAGTAAACACTTTCAATGGCGTTTCCCTAAAGGAGGAGGAGCAGGTACATTTGTTCAGATTGAGAATCATGATAGACCGTTCTTTAAGAGAGAATGAACATTCTAGATCTGTCTCCCATTGGGACATGTATTTGGCTTTAGAGGATATGACCTGTTCTATGAAATGATTATATAAAATTGATATTTGGCTTTTTTGTCTTGGGGCAGTTGTACAAAGTTTCTCAATAATGTTCCCAATGGGAGGAGTTGTGAGAGCGTAATACTTAGAGTAGAAGTTTTTAATGGTTGAATAGTTATGGTATTCAGAAATGGGGAATTTGAATTTAATTTGTAAAGAGTCAAAGTTACTAAAAATGGATTGTGTGGAGAGAGCTTGTAGGTTAGTGAGTTTCATGTCTATCCAGATGGAGAAAGTCGCAGGGTCTTCAAATGCCTGAGGTAGGCGGGGATCACCTAGGAATGAGGCCAAAAGATGGTGTGTGGAAGGGGAACACAAAGTATGGCCGTATTTCACCCATAACTGTAATGAGTGAGTAACTATTTTGTTATATTTTGAGAATGTATTATGTCGTACTATGTTAGACCACATTAAACCCTCTAGAAAGTAGGGGTGAACCGTTAGTTGTTCAAACTTTATCCATGGAATCTGCTTAGCATCAGCATACCATTGTATTAATTGTGAAAACCTAGCTGACAGATAGTATTGCCATATATTAGGATGTCCATAACCGCCCAGGGATTGTGGTCTATAAAGAACATCGTTGCTACATCTTGGTTTCTAGTTAGACCAAATAAAATTATTTATAAGGCATTGGATATATTCTGTTTTACCCTTGGGTATTAAAGCTGGAAGAGCGCCGAATAAAAATAACAATTTGGGTAAAATTATCATTTTTATGGCGCACAATCTGCCTAAGAATGTGATGTGGAATGATGTCCATGATTTAATGATAACCGTGATTTTATTAAAAAGTGGGTTGTAATTATTAAAAGCTAAGGTGTTGTAGGTAGGGGTCAGGTTAATACCCAAGTATCTGAAGCCATCAGGGCAGAACTTTAAATTGTAGTTTTTAATTTGGGGTATTAAGTTTGGGTCTGTATTTATGCCCATAATTGAGCATTTATTAAAATTAACTCCTAGGCCTGAAATTTCTTGAAAGATTTGAAGCTCCATCTCAAGGGCAGAGATTGATTTTATTGGATTAGTTCGAAAAAGAATAACATCATCTGCATACATGGATAATTTGAATTCCGTGGAGCCCACTTTGTAGCCATGTATATTATTATTATTTCTTATTGCAATGGCTAATGGTTCTAAGGCGAGTGAAAATAATAAAGGAGATAGGGGGCAGCCCTGTCTTGTTCCATGACCTATAGGGAAGAAATTGGAGTTGCAACCAGGTAATTTGATTCTTGTTTGTGGGTAATGATAAAGGGCAGAGAACCCGTGTATAAATTTTTCTGGGATGCCAAATTTGGGGAGTAGTTTTAATAAGTATGTCCAATCAACACTATCGAAAGCTTTGTGTATATCAAGACTAAGGAGGTAAGTGGATTTTTGTTTTAGATTAGAGTCTTGGATAATATTGGAAACTAATCTGATGTTGTCAGTTATTTGTCTGTTAGGAATGAAGCCAGTTTGGTCTGGGTTCACTAAAGGGGAAATGGCCCTGAAATGTAAAGGTAGCACAAAACCCCCCCAAATGACCCCATTTTGGAAAGTAGACACCCTAAGCTAAGAGGCATGGTGCATATTTTGCAGCTCTCATTTGTTTTGGAAAATGAAGAAATAAACCGATTTTTTTTTTTTTTTTTACTTTTTTCAAATTTCAAAACTTTGTGACAAAATGTGAGATCTGCAAAATACTCAAAATACTTCTCATAAAATAGCTTGGAGTGTCTACTTTCCAAAATGGGGTAATTTGGGGGGGGGGGGGGGTTTGTGCTATCTGGGCATTCCATGGCCTCCGAAACTGTGATAGGGAGTGAGGAGTAAAATCACCTTTTTACGCACTTAGAAAGCCTGAAGGTGGTGATTGGTTTTTGGGGTCCTGTACGCGGCTAGACTGCCAGAAAGTCTCACATATGTGGTATCCCCGTATTCAGAAGAAGCAGCAGAATGTATTTTGGGGTGTAATTTCACATATACCCATGGCATGTTCAAGTAATTTATCATTTAGTGAGAACTTTGTGAAAAAAAAAAATGTAATTTCCCCGAAACTTGTGGCAAAATATAAAATATTCCATGGACTCAACATTTCTCTCAGCAGATAGCTTGGGGTGTCTACTTTCCAAAATGGGGTCAGTTGGGGTGGGGGTTGTGCTATCTGGGCATTCCATGACCTCCAAAACTGAGATAGGTACTGTGGGGTGAAGGCATAAATTTTTGCCCTTAGAAATCCTGAAGGAGGTGATTGGTTTTCGGGGTCCCGTACGCCGATAGGCTCCCAATAAGTCTCACACATTGGGTATCCCCGTACTCAGGAGAAGCAGCAGAATGTATTTTGGGGTGTGATTCCACATGGCATGGCATATGTGAGCAATATATAATTTCAGTAACAACTTTGTGTAATTTTTTTTTTTTGGTCATCTTTCAACCACTTATGACAAAAAAATAAAATATTCACTGTCCTCAACATGCCTCTCAGCAAATTCCTTGGGGTGTCTACTTTCCAAAATGGGGTAATTTGGGGGGGTTTTATACTGCCCCTCCATTTTAGCACCTCAGGAAATGAGATAGGCAGCCATAAAATAAAAGCTGCGGAAATTCCAGAAAATGTACCATAGTTTGTAGACACTATAACTTTTGCGCAAAGCAATAAATATACGCTATTTGGCTTTTTTTTTACCCGAGATATGTGGCTGAATGGCAATGGCATTTTGGCAAAAATTTATGACTAAAATTTAGTTTATTGTATTTTTGTAATAACATAAAGTTGAAAATATAATTTTTTTTCAAAATTTCCGTTCCTTTTTTGTTTATATCGCAAAAATTAAAAAGCGCAGTGGTGAACAAATACCACCAAAAGAAAGCTCTATTTGTGGGAAAAAAAGGACGCAAATTTCCTTTGGGTACTGCATTGCACGACCGTGCAATTACCATTTGAAGCGACGCAGTGCCAAATTGAAAAAAGTGCTCCGGTCCTAAAGCTGGAAATCCTTCCGGGGCTGAAGTGGTTAAGAAACGTCTGTGTGTATGAGGACTAAGTCTTGTCGGGATCCCAAAATAGGTCTTAATGGACCAGGGCACTCCGTTCATGTCCAGGGTTACTAAGGGTCCAGGGTCCCCCCACGATCTCCCGCGGGGGACCGCGGGAGGGGACATGGCTCCTTCGTCCCCCGAAGGAAAGATCCTTTCCGTCAGGGTCCCCCCTACCACCCCCAAATGGATAGACTTGTGAAGGGATTTAATAATACCCTCAAAAGTATGTTGAGAAAGGTGGTCGACAAAAATGGGAGAAATTGGGATTTTTTGCTACCATATCATGTTTGCCATACGAGAGGTTCCACAGGCATCTACGGGGTTATTCCACGTTTGAACTCTTGTATGGTAGACATCCCAGGGGGTTGCTAGATGTCGCAAAAGAAACATGGGAAGGAGAGGCCACCCCATATAGAAGAGTTATAGAGCATATCTCCTTGATGCATGATAGAATCGCAGCTGTCCTACCCCTTGTACGGGAACATATGGAGAGAGCCCAGGATGCCCAGAGGAGGGTTTATAATTGGGGTGCTAAGACATGAACTTTCAACCCTGGGGACAAAGTCCTGGTACTGGTCCCCACTGTTGAAAGTAAATTCCTGACCAAGTGGCAGGGTCCCTTTGAGGTTAGGGAAAGAGTAGGGGAGGTAAACTACAAAGTTTACCAGCCAGGGAAAAGAAAACTGGAGCAAATTTACCATGTTAATCTCTTAAAACTATGGAAGGACAGGGAGAGTTTACTGATCATTTCCCCTCCTCAAAAGGACAGGGTACTAATGACCCCTGATGTTCCCATAAACGAGTCCTTATCCGTAACGCAACAAATTGACGTTAAAGTATTTGTGAGTAAAAATAGAGACTTTTTCTCCCCTTTACCCGAACTGACCTCAGTGATCCAGCATGAGATAATCACAGAACCAGGTGTTCACATAAATGTGAAACCCTATAGAATCCTAAGGCTAGGCGAGAGGCAGTGGCAAAAGAAATCAAAACCATGTTAGAATTGGATATGATAAGGGGGCGTGGCCACAGCATGAGAGTGAGTGGACGTGCCTGAGCTGAGCTCTGTCCAACCCGCTCCTTCCCTCGCATCTACAGCAGCCAGCAGTGCCCAATCGGCCGGACACCATGCCTTCTTCCAAGAGGAAGCGATCCCCACAACCACAGCGGACTCCCAGGCTCTGTTCAAGCTCTCCGGAAGCCTATTTTGCTTGCGACAGAGGGCCACAGGTGGTACATTCCAAGATGGTGCCGGGTGAGTCCACCTCAGCTGCACGTGCAGCCTCTCCTATACAAAACAGGGAAGGAGAGACACCGCTCTAGGTGAGTGATAAGAAATCCCAGTCACTGTGTGCACGTTCGGTCCTCGAACCGCACCATGTAGTAATCAATGAAAGAGTAGTAGACAGCACTCCAGCAGATTGGGAAATGGTAATCCAGTTTATTCAAAGTATAGGTGTACAATGGAAGTCCAAATACATACAAAAATGTCAAAAGACATGTCCAATGGCAAAGCAATAGGATAGATGGACAGGAAAGATCCATCTTTCCTGTTGGCAATGGGGATCTATGCCCTCATATGCTCGTCCTCCCCACTAAAGCCAACTTAGAGGGCTTTGTGGCGCACATGGAGCGCGTTTTGAGACAGGACATTGAGGCCTTACAGTCCGACATGGCCCACATTGGGGGGAGAGTGGAGACATAAGAGGCCTCTGTGGATGATATCATTCCCGCCCTCAAGGCACTACAGGCCCATTGTAAAGTGCAGGGTCAGAGAATTGACTCTCTACTGGATCAATTAGATGATGCGAAGAACCACAGTCGCAGGGTTAATATTCGCATCTACCTGAGGCCACTGCACCTAGGGACATAGTCCCCACCTTAGAAGGAGTGTTCAAACAAATCCTGGGGAGAGAGGCACCTGATCACATTGAAATAGTGATAGGGACTGGTAGGGATCCTCATGCTACCAAGATCAGAGTTATTTTGCCCTCAAAGTGTTTTGCTTTATATATGTTTTATGTTTCTGTTGTGTTTTTGGTTTTCTCTCACACTCTATTTTTGCCTCCTCAGCACTCACTATTCTGGGGGTCAATGTGTCGTAGGTTTTTGTCGATCTTGTGGGGCATCTGGGCTACATGGTAGCTCTCCATACACAGCTGCATCATGGCTTCCTTGAGGATCATGCCTTATAACATCCGGGGCCTGAATTCACCATCAAAATGCAGTATGTTGTGGCTAGAGACAAAGAGACTAGGGGCACACATTCTAATGTTACAAGAGAATAATTTTCATGCCAACTCGACCCCTCGCCTCCCTACACACCTATACAATCAGTGGTACCTTAGAAACTCCCCTCAATCAAAATCTGAAGGAGTGGCGATCACAATACATAAGAATTGCCCCTTTGTCCTCATTGACCAGTGCTCAGACCCGGGGGGCAGATTTGTGTTCCTAAAAGGCACCCTGTTTGGGTGTACGATCACATTAGCGGCCATATATGCCCCGAACACTCGCCAACTGACCTTTCTGGATGAGGTTCTTCAATCTCTGTCCACTTTTTGTGAGGGGCATCTAGTGGTGGGGGGGTTTAATGTCTGCCCTGACCCCCAGATGGACACTTCCTCTGGCCAGTCTGTTCATACTTTTCTTAAACACTTTCGCAAATCGCTACACGCCCATCATCTGGTGGACTGCTGGAGAGTGCTCCACCCCACGGGAAAGACTTTAGTTACTACTCAGTGGTACACAATGTGTAAACACAAATTGACCTACTGCTGGTTGATCAAAACTTCCTGGAGTTGCTCTCTGGTGCATCCATTGGATCTTTCATCATATCCGTCCATGCCCCTGTCTCCGTTTCCCTCCCCCCTCTGTCCCCAGAGGTCCGGCAATGGACCTGGTGCTTAAATGACAACCTGATGGATGACGCAGTGGCTCTAAAGCAGGTCTCGGATACAGGGACAGCTTCAGTGTGGGAGGGCCACAAAGCGGTGGTACGTGGGGAGCTTATCTACCAGGGGGCTCGACTAAAGAAGGCGTGCACTGAGGAACTACAGACCCTCCTGGCAAAACTACTAGCGGCAGAACTTAAACATAAACACGGGGCTTCCCCGAGTCTACATGCAGAACTCATGTTCCTCAGGGAGGAACTGTCAAATCTCTTGGAAACCCAAATTAGGGCTAGACTGCAACATATCTTGCACAAATTCTATGAGTTTGGCAATAAGTGTGGGAGGCTGCTGGCAAGAGCCCTTAGGAGACAACATACATCGGGTCATGTACACAAACTCCACACCGCTACGGGAACCCTTACGGTACTCCCCTTAAAAATTGCAAATGCTTTTTAAGACTACTATACCCAACTATACCAGCTCCCGGCCACCCTTGCAGGTAAAACCTCCACATAAAAAGCATAATGTTTATCACGGTACCCGGAGGAAGCAAAGGCTCCCCGGCTGACAGCACAAATTAGGGAACAACTGGATAAACCCATCTCGGCGACTGAGATCGAGGCGGTGGTCAGGGATTTGCCTAAAGGCAAGAGCACCGGCTCTGACGGGTACACCAACACTTGTTAATGCAAGTTCTTCCCCCTCCTATCATATGTGTGAATACTTCCCTTGCCTCGGGAATGGCTATCCCCAAATTGGCACTGCTAGCTCACATCACGGTCCTCCCAAAGCAGGGGAAAGACCCCGCAACCCCCAGCAGCTATAGGCCAATTTTGCTGTTAAACACTGATACGAAGATCTTGGATAAGATCTCGGCGAACCAGTTAAAACCTATCATGCCGACGGTCATACACCCTGACCAAACAGGATTCATCCAGGGGAGGGAGGCCAGGGATAATTCTAACCGGACGATCCAGCTAATTCACTGGGTTAAAACGGGGTGGTCCAGTTCATCCTGTGTGCTGATATCCACTGATGCTGAAAAAGCTTTCGACAGGGGGACTAGATGTACCTCCAGGCAGTACTGGATAGACTGGGCCTGGGCAGTAACATGTTAAAATGGATAGGTTCCCTGTATAGCTCACCAGAGGCGTGGGTGAAGGTAAACGGGACTCTTTCAGAAGCTTTCGCCATAAGAAATGGAACACGACAGGGCTGTCCCCTATCTCCACTTATTTTTGCCTTTACTCTAGAGCCACTATTGATTATGATATGCCTCAACCCCAATATAAAAGGGCTGCAGGTGGGTACAACGGAACAAACTGTCGGCTTACGCCGATAATATCCTTTTTTATGTCGCGACCCGCTGATCTCCCTCCCCAACATAATGGCGGAGTTGCGTAGATTCCAGTCCATTTCTAACTTCAAGATTAATTATAGTAAGTCAGAAATCCTACCCCTGGTGGTCCCCTCCGCACTGTGCTTTCAACTGTAAGCCTCCTTCTTGTTTTGCATGGTGTAGCTCCTCCTTAAAATACCTAGCAATCTACCTCCCTGCTCTCTACTCACAATTGTATAATTGTAACTATGCTCCCCTGCTTGCTACACTCAGAAATCATTTACAATGGTGAGATCGCACCACCTTCTCCTGGATGGGTCGAGTCGGCATTCTGAAGATGAATGTACTGCACAGGGGTTGTTCTACCTCTAGATGGTCCCCATCCCACTGCCCAGATTCTTTTTCTCTGCACTCAACAGTTTATTCTCGAAATTTATCTGGCAGGGTCGGAATCCCCCACATTGCTTTACATATATTACAGCGTCCCAAGTGGGGGGGCTGGGTGTCCCTTCTATATATAGATATTATGAAGCTATTGCATTGCAGAGAATACTGGATTGGCACCACCATACCCCCACTAAATCTTGGGTTTCCCTTGAGAAGTTCCTCACAGGACGTAACTTGTCTCATGCCCCCTGGCTCCCTCAAGCCTCCTGAGGCCTTTCAGATTTTGTGTCCCCTGTCTCTGTTCATGCGCTAAGGCTGTGGGACACCCTGAAGGGGAGGCTGTCTCTGCCTGGCTCTCCACTCTCTCCCCTGGGTGGATTCCCTTGGTTCCTTGCCGGGGAGCATGTGTCTTACTTCCGCGTGTGGGCAAGGGACAGGGAGATGCGATGCGGGAGGTTTATTCAGGAGCAGGGTCTGGTTTCATTGGAATGGCTTAGATCCCAATTTGTTAGTTTCCCAATGGATGAATGGTGCTACAGACAACTGCATCATTTCGTTCACAGCCTCCCTTATGCCATTAGGCCCCCGTCCTCTTTGACTCCATTTGAGAAATTGTGCATGTCCACGGACCCTGTCCCTCACTCCATCTTGGTGTTTTATGAGATGCTGCAGTCGACTGAACCAAGAGAAAGGCTTGTTTATATACGAGAATTGGAGAGGGACCTGCAACACAAGTTTACGGAGACCCAATTAGATCAGATATTTAGTCTAACACATAAGAGTACTGTGGACACAAAGATGCAAGAAAATAGTTTTAAACTGCTAACTAGATAGTATAGGGTGCCGGTGGCTCTAGCCAAGATTTATCTAACTATGATTAGTGTTGAGCGAACCCGGACTGTAACGTTCGGGTCTGTACCGAACTTTCGGGTGTCCGGGGCACGGACTCGGACATTTCAAAAATCGTTCGGGTTCGGTCCGGGGTTCTGCTATTTTACTCCACGTGTTGAGAAGCTGCAGGGCAGCCAATCAACAAGCGTTTCACTGGTTTGCCCTTAGAAGCCATCACAGCCATGCCTACTAATGGCATGGCTGTGATTGACCAGTGCATCATGTGACCCAGCCTCTTTATAAGCCGGAGTCACAGTGCTGCAGTCACATGCTCCTTGGGTTAGTGTAGGGAAAGGAAGCTGAAAGCGTGAGGGAGAGATTTGAGACATTTTAAGACCTGATCCTGCATCCTGAGATAGATTACTTTACTACTGCTGTCTGTGCTGTTGCTCTGAGGACAAACAGCAGAAATTAGAGATTTTACATACCGCTGCTTTGAGTTGCAGATCAAGCTCTGCATAAAACAATGATCGCTACGATCGTGCTCAACGATCAGATTGTTGGACTAATTTGAGATTTCAAATACCGCTGCTTTGAGTTGCAGATTAAACTCTGCATAAAACAACGATCGCCACGATCGTGCTCAACGATCAGATTGTTGGGGGAATTTGAGATTTCAAATACTGCTGCTTAGAGTTGGAGATTGCAGATTAAACTCTGTCTAACGAAACGATCGTACGTTCGTACACAACAATCAGATTGTGGGATTGTACACAACAATCAGATTGTGGGAGTAATTTGAGATTTCACATACTGCTGCTTTGAGTGATCTGATTGCACTAGGTAGAGGCTTCTGCTTAGAGGGACAGATTCTTGTTCCAAAACCATTGACGTTGAGTT
>BLSH010528385.1:81907-97080 GCA_018402905.1 Glandirana rugosa
TCAGCAATTTGCTTGGGAAATGGAGTGGACTTTAGGATCTTCATTAAGCATTTGACGGGTTGAGATTTCGAGGACCTGGGCTACCCAAATGTCCGCTTATGATATTTCGCAAACCGCTATAAAGAACGCCTTCTCTGCATCCAGTGACAGGAGCAGAGAAGGCGTTCTGGTGGTTTCTGCGTGGTGAATGATATCAATTAGCCTCCTAGTGGCGTCCGAGGTTTGACGACCTTTCGTGAAGCCCGTCTGGTCGATGTGGATTAGGGTGGGTAATATTTTGGCTATCCTGTTGGCGAGTAGTTTTGCATAAATTTTGGAATCCATATTAAGGAGCGAGATTGGGCGAAAATTTTTGGGAGACGTGGGTTCTTTACCCTGTTTGGGAAGTGTAATTATAGTAGCTTCTAACATTTCTGGTGGCAAGTATGCTTTGGATGCAGATGAGTTCAGGGCATCGCGTATATGAGGAGACAAAATATCGCCAAACGCTTTATAGTATTCGCCTGTAAACCCATCGGGTCCAGGAGCTTTAGAGTTGGGCAGTTTACGAATTACTTCTAGGATTTCAGGTGAGGTAAAGGGTTCGTTTAACGACTATAGTTGTATGTTGTCTAAAGAGGGTAGCTGAATTTGGTCCAGAAATTGTTTAATTTCGTTGGGAGTGGGTTGATGCGTGTGTGGGTCTGAGCTCAGGTTGTATAGGTCTTTGTAATAATAACTAAAAGCGTCCGCTATATCCTGAGGTTTCAGTAGTTTTTCGTTAGATGCATGGTGGAATAGCTGTGTTATTTTCGATTTAGACCTTTGGCCCTTGAGGTATGTTGCCAATGCTTTGCCTGCTTTGTTGCTTGTGTTATATAATGTGGCTTTATATTTTCTCTGTGTCCTAATATGACCCTCCAATAGGAGGTTTCTGAGTTCAAGACGCAGTGAGAATATTTTGTCGGATAGTTGGTCTGTGGGTGACTTTTTGTTTTGAGTCTCTAGGTCTGTCAGGTCTTTAGTCAAGATGTCTATTTGGTTAAGTTTCTTTTTCTTTTCTCTGGAACCCATTTGAATGAAAGTACCTCTGATTACTGCCTTATGAGCATTCCACACCACCACCAGGTCCGAGGCCGACCCCACATTTGTGTGGAAGTAATCCGTTAGTTGTTGCCTTATGGTGGTACTATATTTAGGGTTGTGAATGAGAGATTTGCTGGCTCGCCACAATAACGGCCTGGTATTGTAGCTAGAATCGGCTAAGGTCAGTAAAATTGGGGCATGGTCCGACCAGGTGGTGGGTAGAATGTCCACTGCAGTGACATTGTGCAAGATCTCCTTGTGAGATAAAAATAGATCTATCCTCGAGTAGGTATGATGCCTGGGAGAGAGAAAAGTGTAGTCTCTCTCGCTGGCATGCCAACATCTCCATATATCATACAACTCATTTTCAGATAGCAGGTGCCCCAGCGAGGGGGTCTGTCTGAGAGCTTTCCCAGAAGAGTCCATGGAGTTGTCCGGTACTAGGTTGAAGTCCCCACAGAGTACAAGATTACCCTGTTTTAATTGTTCGATCTGTTTGAGAATACTCCTCAAAAATGGAATCTGTTTTTGGTTGGGGGCATATATAGACACTAGTGTCAGAGGGGTGGTATTTACTGTACAAATCAGTATCAAGAAGCGCCCTTCCGGATCGCTTATGGCTTGGTGTAATTGAAAATGGACGGTGTCCCTTATAGCGATAAGTATGCCTCTTTGCTTTCTGGAGAATGAAGCTTCGAAGATGTATGGATACTGACGATGCGAGCAGGGTGGGTGGCAGTCTTTTGAAAAATGCGTCTCTTGGACGCAGAGGACGTCACAGTTAGAGGTTGTTGCTAATTTCCATAGGGATGAGCGTTTGGCGGGATGGTTCAGCCCGTTGGCGTTAATAGACAAGATTTTGATGGGCATGGTGTTGGGTGAGTGGTGTATATTAGTTTACTCACAGTTGACGAGTTCTACTGAGTTAGTCCCGTGGCCTCAAGCTGAGCAGAGGATGTGTGTGGTTGAGGTTTGTCCGGTGTGGAGCTGGACGATGATTCTTCCTTGATACAGTCTCTTGTTGTCGTGTTGAAGTCGTCTCCTTGGGGGTGTATAATAGGACGAGGAGGAGATAAAAATAATAGTAAAGAAAATAGAGAACAAACAATATAGGTAAAAACAGGTTAACCACTTGAAGCTTTGAAGAATAAGGACGGTACCCAAAGGTATCCAACAAAAACGCAGCTTTGTAACCTTAGGTTGCTGCCTGGGGGGGTAAAGTTCAGGAGTAGTCACTGTAGAGCTTAGACAAGACCGGGTGTTCCGCGCCAGATATTCTATAGCGGGCTGGTTATGTCATTCAGCGAGTTGTGCCTTTGCCTGGAGACCCTCTGTACTGCTGCCGGTCACTAGGTGGAGGGTTATTTCTGTCCCCTGGTTGTTCCGGAATAATGCCCCAGGAGTGGAGCATTTTTAGGCCTTGCTCGAACGAGGATATAGAGTATTGGGTGCCGTTTCTAGTCACCAGTAAGGTGGCTGGGTAGCGCCACTTGTAGGCCATTTTGTGATTTGCAAGCGCTTTTGTTATAGCCTTCAGTTGCCTCCGCATTTGAAGAGTGTGTTGGGATAGGTCAGGGAACACCTGTATTCCTTCATAGGGATGGGGGAGAGCTCTCAAGGCCCTGGTTTTAGCTATGATTTGCTCCTTTGTAGTGTAAAAGTGAATCCTTAACAGGGTGTCTCTTGGGACTGAGTCCGCTAGGTGGTTAGGCTTGGGAATCCTATGGATTCTATCAATCAATAGTTCCAATGGCTGCAATTCTGGTAATAGTGATGAAAACAGGTCAGTTGCGTATTTGTGTAAATCAGACGGCATAACTGATTCTGGGACCCCTCTCAGTTTCAGGTTGTTGCGGCGGCTGCGGTCCTCTAAATTTGCTAATTTAGATCTCACCCACCAATTCTCCTCCTTTTGTTCCTCATACACATCCACTAGGTCATTAACTGTGTGTGTACACTCCGCCATTTTAGTTTCCATATACTGCACCCTGTCTCCCATCTGTCGCATATCTGTGGTCACTTTGTGGATTAGGGAAGTCAGGCTGGACATGAGTGAGGACTGTAATGATATAAGCATGTCCTTCATTGTGGTATCTAGAACCGGTTGTCCGGTGGTGGGGAGGCAGCTATTGGTGATAGAGTCATGGCTGGGCCTGCGGCCCTGTTATCTGTACTCACTGTGCTAGCCTCATGTTGGGGAGAATCCATCCTCATCCGCGCTTTTGCTGGACTGTGTGATGTCGGGCTCCCTGGCTGGGAGTGCTGTGGAGAGGTGAGGAGATGATCGTGCTCTCTGTTCTCATCCGCGTCAGGGAGATCAGCATAGGCCGAAGGGTCGCTCGTGTTCGGGTCGCCGCCGCCATCTTGCCCTCCATAAGGAGCCGGCGCCGGCCTAAAGAAGAAGTCCGTCACCTTCTGAGGGTGCCGAGTCTCTTTTCTTTTGCGCTGGGCGGTGGAGCGGTGAGCGGGAGTCTCCATGCTCGACTCTGGCCGTGATAGGTGCTGTAAAGCCCGCTGGATTTGTCGCTCTGGATCCGGTCTTTGGCGGAGCTCACGGCTTAAGCGTCCATCTTCGTGCGCGCGCAAGCCACGCCACCATTAGCTTCTTTAGCAAGGCAGTGGTCATCTTGGAGGTGTGTTTGGAGTTGTTAACATGTTGGAATACTGCCCTGTGGCCCAGTCTCTGAAGGGAGGGGATCATACTCTGCTTCAGTATGTCACAGTATATGTTGGCATTCATGGTTCCCTCAATGAACTGTAGCTCCCCAGTACCGACAGCACTCATTCAGCCCCAGACCATGACACTCCCACCACCATGCTTGACTGTAGGCAAGACACACTTGTCTTTGTACGCCTCACCTGTTTGCCGCCACACACGTCTGAACCAAATAAGTTTATCTTGGTCTCATCAGACCACAGGACATGGTTCCAGTAATCCATGTCCTTAGTCTGCTTGCCTGCAGAAAACTTTTTGCAGGCTTTCTTGTGCATCATCTTTAGAAGGGGCTTCCTTCTGGGATGACAGCCATGCAGACCAATTTGATACAGTGTGTGGCGTATGGTCTGAGCACTGACAGGCTGACTCCCCACCCCTTCAACCTCAGCAGTAATGTTGGCAGCACTCATACGTTTATTTCCCAAAGACAACCTCTGGCTATGACGCTGAGCATGTGCACTCAACTTCTTTGGTCGACCATGGCGAGACCTGTTCTGAGTGGAACCTGTCCTGTTAAACCACTGTATGGTCTTGGCCACCATGCTGCAGCTCATTTTCAGGGTCTTGGCAATCTTCTAATAGCCTAGGCTGTCTTTATGTAGAGCATCAATTCTTTTTTTTTTTTTTTCAGATCCTCAGAGAGTTCTTTGCCACGAGGTGCCATGTTGAGCTTCCAGTGACCAGTATGAGAAAGTGAGATCAATAACACCACATTTAACACACCTGCTCCCCATTCACACCTGAGATCTTGTAACACTAATGAGTCACATGACACCAGGAAGGGAAAATGGCTAATTGGGCCCATTTTGGACATTTTCACTTAGGGGTGTACTCACTTTTGTTTTCAGCGGTTTAGACATTAATGGCTGTGTGTTGAGTTATTTTGAGGGGACATCAAATTTACATGGTTATACAAGCTGTACACTCACTGCATTACATTGCAGCAAAGTGTCATTTCTTCAGTGTTATCACATGAAAAGATATAATAAAATATTTTAAAAATGTGAAGGGTGTATTCACTTTTGTAAGATAATATATATATATATGTAGGAAGGCCAGTGGGCTGGCCTGAATTTATGGGAGGAGCCCGGAGGGTATTTAAGCACCCTCACTCTCTATGCTCTTTGTCGGTTCCAGTGCACAATAGCACATGTTACTGGGCCGGCTCTCCCTAGCTCACTTCATGTTTGTGAGTCTGTGCGTTCGATTACCAGCTCGCTCGATGTTGCAGATGGGATTCGAATCCTTTCATTTCATACGCTATGTTACAATTCGTTATGTTTCTTATCCTGCATCTCCTTTTGTACTTAGCTGCCTCCAAGTTGTTGTCGGTCGTGTCCTGACATCCTACGGCACAGGCATGGTAGATTTGAAGGTTCCCTCTGCCTATATTATGATTCATGCGCAGAGCCAAGCCTCGAGCCACTGTCGGCCGTTATCCAATATCACTCACCACAATCTGATTCGAGCCTAGTCAAAACGGTTTGTATCGGATGCATCACACACACCGAGTTGCATTGGACCATGTCACTTACTCTCTTCGTTTTATTACCCTGTCTACCGATTCGTATCGGTTCATGCCTTCCCTTCAACCGATTTCGATCGGTTCTTGTCATTACTCTGTTCATGTCATTTTCTTGACTACCGATTGTTGCATCTGTGCATTTCCAACCCCACAAACGATCCATGCCAGATACTTGCCACAGTCCAATATGTACCTAGTTACCGATTCATACCGGTCATGTTGTTTACCCAGTCCATGTTATCTTCCCGATCGGTCCCCTTCCTGCCGACTCGCATCAGTTCATACCGTTTTTCACTACCAAATCACATCAATTCATGTAATTTCTTACTACCAATTTGCATCGCTTCATGTCAGCTCCTATTGCTGACGCATGTCGGTTCATGTTATTCCACTACCAATTCTCAGCGCTTCGTGTTTTCTACTACCGATTAGCATCGGTTCACGCCACGTCCTACTACCGATTCATGTCATTTCCTATTAATCATGTTGGTTCATGTCATTCCACTACCGAGTCGCATGGGTTCATGTCAGTTCCCGCTACCGAGTCGCATGGGTTCATGTCAGTTCCCGCTACCGAGTCGCATGGGTTCATGTCAGTCCCCGCTACCGAGTCGCATGGGTTCATGTCAGTAACCGCTACCGAGTCGCATGGGTTCATGTCAGTCCCCGCTACCGAGTCGCATGGGTTCATGTCAGTCCCCGGTACCGAGTCGCATGGGTTCATGTCAGTCCCCGCTACCGAGTCGCATGGGTTCATGTCAGATCCTGCTACCGAGTCGCATGGGTTCATGTCAGTCCCCGCTACCGAGTCACATCGGTTCATGTCAGTCCCCGCTACTGAGTCGCATCAGTTTATGACCGTTTCTAATACCAAGTTGCATCAGTTCATGTCCGTTCCTGCTACCGAGTCGCATCGCTTCATGTCCGTTCCTGCTACCGAGTCGCATCGGTTCATGTCCGTTCCTGCTACCGAGTCGCATCGGTTCATGTCCGTTCCTGCTACCGAGTCGCATCGGTTCATGTCCGTCCCCAGTACCGAGTCGCATCGGTTCATGTCCGTCTCCGGTACCGAGTCACATCGGTTCATGTCCGTCCCCGATGCTGAGTCGCATCGGTTCATGTCCGTTCCCGGTACCGAGTCGCATCGGTTCATGTCCGTCCCCGGTACCGAGTCGCATCGGTTCATGTCCGTCCCCGGTACCGAGTCGCATCGGTTCATGTCCGTCCCCGGTACCGAGTCGCATCGGTTCATGTCCGTCCCCGGTACTGAGTCGCATCGGTTCATGTCAGTCCCCGGTACCGAGTCGCATCGGTTCATGACAGTTCCTACTACCGAGTTGCATCGGTTCATGACAGTTCCTACTACCGAGTCACATCGGTTCATGCCCGTTCCTACTACCGAGTCGCATCGATTCATGACCTTCCTTCTACCGATTCGCATCGGTTCATATCAGTCCCTACTACCGAGTCGCATCGGTTCATGTCCGTCCCCGGTACCGAGTCGCATCGGTTCATGTCCGTCCCCGGTACCGAGTCGCATCGGTTCATGTCAGTCCCCGGTACCGAGTCGCATCGGTTCATGACAGTTCCTACTACCGAGTCGCATCGGTTCATGACAGTTCCTACTACCGAGTCACATCGGTTCATGCCCGTTCCTACTACCGAGTCGCATCGATTCATGACCTTCCTTCTACCGATTTGCATCGGTTCATATCAGTCCCTACTACCGAGTCGCATCGGTTCATGACCATTCCTTCTACCGATTCGCATCGGTTCATGACTGTTCCTTCTACCGATTCACATCAGTTCATATCAGTTCCTACTACCGAGTCGCATCGGTTCATGATCGTTCCTACTACCGAGTCGCATCGGTTCATGATCGTTCCTACTACCGAGTCGCATCTGTTCATGATTGTTCCTACTACCGAGTCGCATCGGTTCATGACCGTTCCTACTACCGATTCGCATCGGTTCATGACCGTTCCTACTACCGATTCACATCGGTTCATATCAGTTCCTACTACCGATTCGCAACGGTTCATGACTGTTCCTTCTGCCGAGTCGCACCGGTTCATATCAGTTCCTACTACCGAGTCACATCGATTCATGCCATTTCCTACTACCAATTTGCATTTAATTATGTTAGTGTTCTGTCGATTCGAAGCGGTTTGTGTCATGCCTCTAATTATCCTCAATTTATCTATCGATTTGCATCAGCTCATGTTATTTCCTACCACGGATTTGCATCGAAGCAAATCAGTTCACATATAATTTAAGTCGACCCACTTTTTGCTAAAGCCCACTACCGTTTCGTATCGGTTCGTGTTTTTTTTTTTTTTTCCTTACTACCGATTCGTATCGATCCATGGCATCGGTTCAAGTTCCACGCCAAGCACAGTTACGGTTAGTTTGGCCACAATACACCCCCCTTGCTATTTACTATCTTCATCCTTCACCTATCTATAGGTCAATTTTGCAATCGCAGCAATTTATTAGTACAGGTTCTTGAAAGCATGCATTCGAGGACCACGTCTTGCAAATCGCTGGAAGTACAGGTACGTGTTACTCCATACATTACAGCAAGCAGGCATTGCGATCGCTGTAAGCACGTGTGGTCATTTAAGCCCCTAGGAAACGCTGCAATCATGTAACTATACAAACTCCTTGCGATCTCTGTCAGCATGTACAAACACAAACTTCTTACAAATACTGCAAGTATGCTTAACTAAACGCCTTGCAAATCGCTGCCAGCAAGTTTGACACTCCCTGCAACGCTGCAAGCATGCATTTCAAACTTGAACTTCTTGCAATCGCTGCAAACACATATTTTGTAACTCCTTGCAATCACTGCGGCACGCATCATCGCAAACCCCTCGCAATCACTGCGAACACTCACTGTCAAACTCCTTACAATCGCTGCATGCGTTTATTTACGTAAATTCCTCGCAATTACTGCGGGCACGCATCAACATAATACCTCTCAATCACTGCGAGCACACATTTACATAAACTCCTCGCAACCAATGCGAGCACGCATCATCACCAATCCCTCGCAATCGCTTTGAGCAAGGACAAGCACCACCCCATTACAAGCACATTCTCAGTGGCACACAATCAGCCACACACCATTTTAGTGGCACTTAATCGGCCACTCGTCTCCAGTGGCATTAACATACGGGCCACTCCTCATTTTCTCTGTCATTTCTCCTTAGGTCAGTCAAGTTCAGGTCGCATCCTGCATCAGATTGGACGTTTTCCCCGAAAAAAAAAAAAAAAAAGGGGAAAAAACCCTCCCAACGTAGTGATCGCTTCTTCATCAGGGCCACCCTCATAACAAGGGTGGGGCAGCCCATGTAGGGAAATAAAAGAGAGATAACTTTTCCACTCATGTCACTCCTACTACAGGTTTGATCCATACCAGGCCCTTAATGATAGAGCGTTAGTCAGGTGTAGTTCACGGGTCTTTTCTGTCACATATTCTGCAGCACTCTATCACTAAATCTTCAATTTTACATACACCATTCGTCATACTAAGGTTGGGAGTTAGTTACTGTCACATATGTCTATGCATTACACTCTCTTTTCGGAGACCGACTCTCCACCTCACAGACAAGGTCGCTGAACATCAACTTGCTGACAGTGCAAGAGTTAAGCAGACCGAGCATGCGCCATAAATCTACAGACCGAAACATTCCTACATAGGCTGTACCAGACTCCAGCTGCTTGCCCCAGCATGCCCTGGGGCTCTAGTCCACACGTTTGTGCCCAGCACAGACAGGCACCCGAGCTATCGGTTACCTGGCCAGTCACCTCCTGGCTCACCTCGGGTGCCACGCACTTTCTTGAGTTTTCTAAATTACCACTATACACTGTTCTATGACCGTAGAACACCTTCGGCTCTATCTATGCATGTAATTTCGTTCCTGTACCTCTTTCCTCATTCTTGAATTTTCTGTATCCCACTCCGTCCTTTTCCCCTCTTCCACACCCCCTTTTGACACATATCCTCTTGTTTTTTCTCAAGACCGACTTGAGTGTCACCGACATGGAACTCTTTTTGCCACTTCGCTGGCCTACGCTCCCCGCTCTGTGCTGTCTGTCAGCCAATTGGCCACACTGCAAACGGGTGCACAAGTGTGGCCACAAGTTGCCCCTTCAACCCCCCGCCACCTCAGGATTCCACACCGGCTTCATCACGCTACCTCTCTCCACTCTCAAGTGCAAAAAAACCTCCAGTCAACAACCCTCGACAAACAAGCGATCAATACCCTGCTTCAGGCCAAACTAGACAAAGGATCTGTGATCGGCCCTTTCCCCCAGTAACCTTCCAAACCCTGGAGATTCAGCCCTTTTTGGGCTTGTCAAGGGCAAGTTCTCCAATAATTTTGGTTATATTTCTGCACCTCATTCTTTGCACATTCCGAGCTTGAATTCCCTGATTCCTTCCAAGGAATTTTCCTTGAAATATACTTCAGACGACGTAGCTGTTCAAGCAGTCTTTTTTCGCGGAGCCTGTCACACCGAGCCCAGTGTCAGTTGGTTATCCATTACCTAGGTGATTTTTCTACTCATCAAGCGACCAGACATACCACCGGTAACCTCGATAGGTTGAGAGTGGTGTTCAACAACTACAATGTTCCCATAGCCAAGCTCAAAGTGGAAGCCCAGCGCAAGCCATCACCTTCTTTAGTGTCACTCTGGATACACGCGCCATGCAAGCCAGCTTGCCTCCTGGCGAACTAGCCCATATCAGGTTGGTCGTTCATGACTTTACTCTCTCGCAGGGGGTACTAGGAAACAGATGCAGACTTTGCTAGGGACGCTCAATTTTTACAATAAGTATTATTCCTCGAGGCCACTCTTATTTTACGGCTCCTAGTTTTCCTTACTCATGTACAAGGTGCTGACCAAATCATTAGGTAAGACCCGGCAGCCATAGCCGACTTACAATTTATGCGGAACTAATCCCACATTGCTAACGGCATATTAAGGTTATCCCCACGGCATCAGCTGCATCACCACAGGTAGTCAGATGCTGCAGCTTCTACAGGCTTTGCTGCTACTTTCTGCCCATCACTGGTTCGCAGGTCCTTTGCCGCCAGAAATCTTGTTAATTCCAGGTTTCTCTGTCATCCTGACTTTTCGAGCTGTACCCAGTTGTGGCAGCTGTTCAGGTCTGGGGCCACACTTGGTCAGGACAAACCATGGTCTTCACTAGTAACAACCAGGCTATGGCCAAAAACGTAAACAAAGGTAGCCAAGTCGCTCCCCATTCAAACCACCATTCAATATACCCGTAAGCATATCCAAGGCAAAGCAAATCGCAGCGGATGTGTGATCACATTTCAATTTTGGCTCATTTTCAGTAGTATCCTGGAGCTGACCTAACCATGGATTGAAACGGCTAAGGGCAAACGCTTGTCCATTATGAGCACCATCTTTAGAGACATGTCTCGCACAATCCGTGTTTGGGGTTCAGCCCAGTCTAGTTATTCAAGTGACCATCTACCTATCCTACTATGTTTCTTTTTGCGGCCTAACAAATTCACCGTCAGCGGTGCTAGCAGCCAGGTATCATACAAACACCTCTTAACTAGTTTCCAAACTATTACGTCCATCACCTAGAAGTCGTCTCCAAACCGATCAGATCAGTCCCAGGGTCGACATCATCCTCTTCCAGGCTATAAACTCCTGGTGCCCAGTTGCGGTGCTTGACTAGCTACCGACTCGCCTACCCAGTCTCTCCAACTCTAGCCCGTTATTGCCTTTCCCTATCAGCCCATCAAGTAGCAACCAATTCATCAGGCACGTCAGAATCACTGTCCAACTTTGGCCTCGACCCCTGCCGGTACTCCGGTCATTCCTTCCAGATCACAAACAGCTTCAGCAGCATCTCAGCATGCAGTATCAGACCATGTGATCAATTAATTAGGCGGATTGTAGTCCGGCTGCTTGGCTAGATACATTCCAAAGCCTCAGTTGGAGATGTCACAAGCCTTCGCCAAGCTTGCTCATCGATCTTTGTACCAATTAAGGACTACTTCCCTAAACTGCATATTTTTGCCCCCTTCTCTTGGCATACCAACCAGATGACCAAGGCACACCTCAGGTCTATTTATGTTGTAAGTCTTGTTGCGTGTTTATGTGACCCACATCCATCTTCGGTCAGAGGGCCACGACCATAAGTAGGAAGGCCAGTGGGCTGGCCTGAATTTATGGGAGGAGCCCGGAGGGTATTTAAGCACCCTCACTCTCTATGCTCTTTGTCGGTTCCAGTGCACAATACCCTCCCTCCCATCCCCCTTTTTCAGGGCTTTTCTCAGCACATTCTTCTCCATTATTACCCATTACTTATATAGGGTATGCCCCCTTCTCTTGGCATACCGACCAGATGACCAAGGCACACCTCAGGTCTATTTATGTTGTAAGTCTTGTTGCGTGTTTATGTGACCCACATCCATCTTCGGTCAGAGGGCCACGACCATAAATATATATATATATATATATTTATATATACATATACTATAGGCTGTGTATATATATATATATATATATATATATTCTTACACTGCCTGCGCTGTATATATATATAAGCTATACTGGATGCAGTGTGTATATATATATATATATTGTGAGGGATTAGCTCTTGTGGGGATCACCTTCCCTGAGAAAAAGGCAGTTGAAACAGCAGGTTCTTAAAATCTGGCTTGCAGCCAGGTTTATTGGAAGAAGGTTTCATTCAAAATAAACAAAACATAAAACAAATCCTTGCCATCCAGGCTCTAACTAAACATTTCAGCATACCTATCTGAGCGGAGTAGGGCTTCTCCCAGGCACCCACAAAACAAAGTTAGCGCAAACCTTATGTCTTAGTCCAATACACTCTCCAAGTGTCAGCTCTCTCTTAGGCTGAATGCCTTCCAAGTCTCAAGTCAGAGCCTCTCTCTGCTCTCTTCCTGGTAATTTATACCACCTGCTTGTGGACACCAGTGGACCACAAAATTTAGTCAGGGATCAACCCTACAAAAGTGGCTGGCAAAACCCGGATCGGATTCCACCATAGTTCGTTGTGAACAAACGCATACGAGGTAAGATGTACTTTCCATCAATTACCTCGACACAATATATACTATAGGCTGTATATATATATTCTTACACTGCCTGTATATAAGCTACAGTAAATGCGCTGTGTATATAGGCTATATTGGATGCAGCTTGTGTGTGTGTGTATATATATATATATATATATATATATATATATATATACACACACACACACACAGTATCTCACATAAGTGAGTACACCCCTCACATTTTTGTAAATATTTTATTCTATCTTTTCATGTGACAACACTGAAGAAATTACATTTTGCTACAATGTAAAGCAGTGAGTGTACAGCTTGTATAACTGTGTAAATTTGCTGTCCCCTCAAAATAACTCAACACACAGCCATTAATGTCTAAATCGCTGGCAACAAAAGAGAGTACACCCTTAAGTGAAAATGTCCAAATAGTGCCCAAAGTGTCAATATTTTGTGTGGCCACCATTATTTTCGAGCACTGCCTTAACCCTCTTGGGCATGGATGCAATAAAAATGTGCAGCGCTCAAAAACATAAACAAGGTATTAAAAAAACACCAAAATAATGAAAAAAGTCCAAAGTTCTTATATATGTGCATATAGTCCAATCCCAAAGGAAGGACATAATTCCAAACTTGTCATGTGCAATATATTTGACCGGATAAACGCAAAGGGATCAAGGTGGCAACTTCCGAGATCCAAATGCTGCCTCACCTAAGAGGACAGCAAAAATGCATACAAAGTTACATATGGGTCCGGATATTCTGGTGTCCTTTCAAATAGACTCCATGATAATCCATAAAAAGGAAAAAAGAAAATAATGGTGCAGTATATCCAAACTCAACATAGAGTAGAATAGTGTGAAAACTGTCACCCATCCACCAGTGCTTAACCACTTCAGCCCCGGAAGGATTTGCCCCCTTCCTGACCAGAGCCCTTTTTGCGATTCGGCACTGTGTCGGTTTAACTGAAAATTGCGCGGTCGTGCGGCGTTGTACCCAAATGAAATTTGCGTCCTTTTTTTCCCACAAATAGAGCTTTCTTTTGGTGGTATTTGATCACCGCTGCGCCATTTCTGATCACCGCTATAAACAAAAGAAGAGCGACAATTTTGCAAAAAAAAAACTACATTTCTTACTTTTTGCTAAAATACAAATCCAAAAAAAAAATATAAAAAAACATTTTTTTTCACCGGTTTTGGCCGATTTATATTCTTCCTCATATTTGTGATAAAAAAATCGCAATCAGCGTTTATTGATTGGTTTGCGCAAAAGTGGCCGCGTTTATGGATGATGAGAATTCATTTCTGGGGTTTTTATTTTTTTTTATTTTTTACTAGTAATGGCGGCGATCTGCGATTTTTTGCGGAACTGCGATATTAGGGCGGACATGTCGGAACATTTTGACACTTTTTTGGGACCATTGGCATTTATACAGCGATCAGTGCTATAAAAATGCACTGATTACTGTGTAAATGCCATTGGCAGTGAAGGGGTTAACCTGCAGGGGGCGCTCTAAGGGTTAACAGTGTTCCCTGGGCGTGTTCTAACTGTATTTGGGCTGCCCTAGCAGGGGAAGGGAAGTGATCACAGCTTCCATGTAGAGGAAGGCTGTGATCACAGCCCTTCCCCCCTCACAGAACCGAGGTCCGTGTTTACATACACGGACCTCCGTTCTTTCACTCCGGGGGGGCATCGCGGGTAGCCGGCGGAGATCGAATCCACCGCACCCACTCCCTGGCCCTCCCCGGACACAGTGAGTGCGCAGGCGTGCCTCCGGCGGCGCGCGCGTGTTCACGGTGCGCGATCTGGCAACCGCCGTCAGATGACGCCATTTTGCCTACAAGAGCCACTTTGTCACCATCAGATGCCGATCGGCGGCCGGCAAGCGGTTAAAGAATATTGGAAAGACACCCAGTGACTTTATCTAACCACTTTCTGTGCTAGCAACTCACCAGATGCTACATATATATAATGCACATCAGATCATCCGGATCAATAAGAAACTGATCCTTCCAGCACAGCTAGAAGAATCCTCTTTGCACACTCACAATGGAATGTAGGTATGTGTAGGTCAAATGTGTAAAAACACCATTCCCCCATAAATGAAGGAAAATATGCTCATAGTGTAATCACCTTTTAATAACAACTTAGAAAAATCCATAAAATACAGCAAACATGGAGTGCGCATGCGCTGGCTTCCCGTACAGACGCTCTAGACGGGAGCTCCGACCCGCTCCAGCCACAGACCGACACCAAGCAACCATCGGTGCGGTGACAGCGCACGGCAGCTCTCCCTAATCATCCGACAGCCTGATAAGCTGGATCCCCCACGGGAGGAACGGAAAAAGAAGGAGGTAAACCGTAAACTTTCATTCGGCCTGCAGGCCCCAGACCACTCCAAGATGGCGGCCGCGACGGCGCCTTCTCCTCATGCTGGATTCTGCCAAATGGAGGAAGAAAAAGGCAAGGAGGGCACCCCCTAGGTCGAATAGTCCGACAGCCTACTAATCCCTCTCGACGGCACGCGACAGTGGCGTGGCTACCAACGAACCACAGCCAGACACCGACCTCGCCCAGCCTCGAGGGCAGATCTCGCAGACATGCCCTTCGGTCGCGTACGCGTGAGGTACAAACGACATAAAATACCTAAAAAGATTCAACAATAATTTTCCACTAATGTGATACTCGTATAAAAGGAAGTAAATACCCCCTTACCACAAAAATGTGTAAACTGGATGTGTATGGATGTAAGGTAACACTCACACGTTTCTCCTAAGAAGATCGA
>BLSH010528385.1:98001-118873 GCA_018402905.1 Glandirana rugosa
TCCTAACGATGGGGAGAGAAGAAGCGAATTACTTACACCGCAAATACCCCACCTTCTTCCTGTCAAATGCAGACTCGAAGAAGAGAGGGGTAGCAATCCTTCTCTCCAAACGGTTATCATTTTCCCATGTACAAACTATCAAGGATCGGGAGGGGAGATATATCCTAGTTAAGGGACAAATTAATGGCTCCCTCTATTCCTTAATTTCCTATTATTCCCCAAACCAGAATCAGTTTTCATTCTTTTCCTCAATGCTTCACTCTTTAAGCCCCCATCTCGAGGGAAAGATAGTTATGGGAGGTGACTCCAATACTCCCTTTGACCCTATTCTCTCGCTGTCACACAATGGTACCCGTATGACGAAAAGACCACCCAACCGTAGCACCCGAATTGCCAAATTGCTGTTTTCTCTCGGCCTCATTGACGCCTGGAGGGAATATAACCCAAACGCCAAGGAATATGCACACTATTCCGCCCCACATAAGTCCCACGCGAGAATAGATCATATCTTTATACCCTCCTCTTTAACTCCTTCGCTTTCCTATGCCTCAATAATCGATACCCCATGGTCTGACCATTCCATGGTAGCAATCAATCTCCTAAGCGCCCCCCAATACTCCACCTTTCCTCCTTGGAGACTAAATGAATCTATTTTGTCCGACCCGATTAGGTGTTCACAGATTGAAAACGAAATTAAAAATTACTTCACATTGAATAACACACAAGACATATCCCCGAGAACCCTCTGGAATGCCCACAAGGCCATCCTGAGAGGTAAATTTATCCAACTGGCCAGCCAGATTAAAAAGGAGCATAGATCGACAATAACAACTCTAGAGCAGGACCTCAAAAAAGCGAGCCAATCCCACAAAAAGAAACCCTCCTCTGACACCCTATCTGGTTTGAACGCTGTTAAGGCGACCTTGAATTTAGCCTTGACAACCTCAGCACAAAAGCGCCTTAGTTGGCAATCGGGACGTTTCTACCTAAATGGCGGCAAGATTGGCCCTTACCTGGCAGCTAAGCTCACTCCTAAATATAAAATAATGTTGGTTCCTAAAATCAAAATCTCAAAGGGACACCTCTCACAAGATCCTACTAAAATTATAAAAACATTCCAGTCCTTTTATACGAACCTATACACCAGAAATAACCCGGAGCACAGTCCCGGCCTCAACAATTTCCTAGATAGTATCCCAATCCCTACACTGTCTACATCCCATAGGGAGCTCCTTGAAGCCCAGGTTACCGAAGAGGATATTCTTTTGGCTATCAGCGATTCCCGCACGGGCTCAGCCCCTGGTCCGGATGGATTCTCGCTGGGATACTATAAGACTTTCTCTAAAACATTAGCTCCCTATATGGCCCGATATTTTAACTCCCTGTCCAATGGACATGCTCTCGACTCAGAAGCCAACTTAGCATATATTTCTGTGATACCCAAACCAGGGAAGGATCCAAGTGAGGTGGCTAACTATAGACCAATCTCACTAATAAATAATGACTTGAAAATCCTAACTAAAATATTCTCTAACAGGTTATCTTCCTTTATAAGTTCTTACGTTCATAGAGATCAGGCTGGGTTCATCCCAGGCCGCCAAGGCCCAGACCAGATAAGGAGGGCGATTGACTTGGTCTCAATAATGAGATCCGGCTGGGAGGGAGGTGCTTCACAGAAGGGTCTCCTCCTCTCAATTGACATCCAGAAGGCCTTTGACTCGGTCTCCTGGACATACTTATTTGCAGCCCTTGAAAAATGGGTGTTCGGCCCAAGATTTCTTAACACCATCAGCAGCCTCTATTCTTTTCCCAGAGCTAAGGTCAGGTTTCAGGGATATTACTCCGACTCTTTTCCCATAGAGAAGGGGACCAGACAGGGATGCCCTCTGTCACCCCTTCTCTTTGCAATAGCAATTGAGTCTCTTGCCATTGCAATCAGAACACACCCTGACATTCACGGGGTCCGTTGCGGTGACTCTGAGCACAGATGTGCCCTATTTGCCGATGATTTACTTCTCTTTGTCACATCCCCGCTCATCACCCTACCTAATGTTATGCAACTGTTAGCTAACTTCGAAAAAACTTCAGGCCTTCAAATAAATCTCTCCAAATCCATGGTCCTCAACATCACAACGCCCCCCCCACTAGCCGAAAATCTCAAAAGTCACTTTCCCTTTATATGGCAAGAAACCTCCATCCCCTACCTTGGTATCCACCTCACCTCTACTATAGAATATCTCTATAAACAGAATTATCCTCGGGCGTTCAAGAAACTCCAGGCGGATCTCAACACCTGGACTCAATATAATCTCCCCTGGCTTGCTAGACTGAATGCAGTAAAAATGACATTACTCCCAAGGATTCTTTACCTTTTTAGATCTCTCCCCATCCCAATCCCTAAAGCCCATCTAGCCTCACTAGAATCCTCCATCATCAAATTCATCTGGGGGAAATCAGGCCACAGACTTTCTAAGCAAACTCTCTACAGACCAAAACGTTGCGGAGGCCTAGGACTCCCCAACCTTTGGCTTTACTATCAATCTGCACAACTCACACAGTTTTCCGTCATTTACTCTAGAGCCTCAAAACCAGACTGGGTCGCAATCGAGCGTCAGGCAACCCCCGGATTCACTTTAGATTACCTCTGCTGGTGTCCACGCAAAAGGCGACCAGCGATTCTCTCCCCAACACTATCTCATTCCATCAACTTATGCGACACTCTCTATAAATCCCCCAGGATAGCCTCGCCTTGGCACCCACTTAGCCACATATTTCATAATCCTAAGTTCCCCCCAGGGGAAAACATACGAGCCTTCAGGTGGTGGTTGAATAAAGGGCTCTTCCGGATAGGCCATTTCCTAAACGCCTCAGGTCCTATCTCCAAGGAACATTGCCTCAACAAACTAGAAATGTCTCAAACTGAAAGCTTTAGATTCACTCAAATTTCTCATTACCTACACTCCCTTTCCCCTTCAGGGTCATTGCCACTTTCGGTGACACCTTATGAGAGGTGGTGTGCAGCAGCCACTGACATCAAAGGGGGCATATCTCTCATCTATGCCGCACTGGCGGAACCCCTTGATAAATCAAAATATATGCAAGACTGGGAAAGGGATCTGGATTTCTCTTGGGACCTGGGAACTTGGCACAATAACGTTTCACGTGCATTCAAGGGTGTACATAATGTTAGCCTAATTGAAGCAGGCCTTAAAGTTATAACACGTTGGTATCTGGTTCCCACACGTCTGGCCAAGACATTCCCGAATACTTCTCCCCTGTGCTTTAGAGGTTGCGGCCACATGGGCACTATTCTCCATACATTCTGGCAATGCCCCAGAATTAGGCCTTTTTGGAACCAAATATTTAACCTAATACGGAGATCAACAGGAGTTCCCCTGAATCAGGACCCACTTATAGCATTGCTCAACCATAGGATCCAAGGCATCTCTAAACACACACAGGCCCTAATACACCATATTCTATTGGGAGCCAAGAGTTCCATTGCCAAGGCATGGAAAAAACCCAAAGTTTCTTTCTCCTCAATGAAAAACAAGATCTCTTGGATTATGGCACAAGAGAAAATTGCATGCTCTATATTAGGAAGATCCTGTTCTTTTGATAAAATATGGGAACCCTGGCGGGTCTACATCTCCCGCTCAACTCATCCTCATCCAGAATATATTGCCTAACAACCTATAGTCTATATATACTCTAGGTTTTCCCCATCCAGACTCCTACCTTTACCCCTATCTCTCTCCTATTTCCTCTTTTCCCTTCTTCTTTCCTCACTTAATTTTCCCTTCCTCTCAACTCTTCCTTCTTTTTCCCCTTCTCACCCTCCCTATATGGTTACAAACTTCAGCTAACATATCCTAGCTGTTTGGCAAGTGGATGCAGGTTCAACACATCCACCCTTCATCTCTAAATCCTGGCGGACCTACCTTAACTATCCCCTTCTCATCCCCCCTTTTAACGGTTTTCTTGAACCCTAAGCAGGTATCCGCTCGCGCCCGCCCTTGCCCGGGTCACAATATGATCCCACTGGGGTGACAGGTCAGGGGCGGGAGACAGTGGGACCCCCTGGGTATATCCTCGCAGGGATGCCAGGACCCATGTTAACAACCCTCTCATGTTTCATAAGCCTTTTTCCTTCATTTATACATAGAAAGTAGATATGATCTTGGCAAAAGAAACATCTAGACGCAAACTGTTTTATACTCCATTCTCTCTTTTAGACCCAAATATGTCAGTTTGAACCTGCAAGCTTAACTTCCTCTAGTTAATCTGTTTTCTCAGCATTGTGACTGTAATTCTTAATTGTAATATGATGATATGTCCTGCATATTGGCATTTATTACTGTATGTACAAATTCACAATTTTAAAATTAATAAAAATACTTCTAAAAAAAAAAAAAAATACAGCAAACATGTGTCAAAAAGGCAATCTCCGTTAGCTAGCAACACGGTTATTGCAACATGATAAAAGAGAGTGTATAGTCATAAAATCATACCTTGACGCATTTTGGGCTCCAGCCCATTCTCAAAGGGATATTACAGTAATGAGAGCATCCTCTGTATTTATATCCATCCTAAATGAATAGTTAGTGTCATCAGAAGACGCCGTTTTGCCCCACAGGAAGCAAATAAACACACTCCCTGTTCCAGCGCCATGACAGTGATATCATTTCCGGTGCCGCCGCCATTTTCCCGGAGTTCAACGACATCACTTCCGGCGTTGATGCCATATTACTGTGTATCCAAAAGATCACCAGAATTTGCAAAACATTGCCACAAAAATAGTGGCCAAAAAGGGAATTACACCCAAAAAATTTTAAGTTCAGGCACAAAGGTGGATGTACCTACAGAGAAACAAATTCTCCATACAAAGGTGAATTTTATTTTGGATCTCCTGCAGTTTGCAATGACCCACAATTTTTGTTGGTTTGGGGGTTCATTTTTTCTGCAGGTGAGTAGCAATGGGTGCACAATTTGCCCCCGGTCTGGCTAACTTATTTATGTCATTTTGGGAACAGGATACTATCTATAATCGTGATTGGCATCAGTTGGTGTTTTATAAACACTTTATTGATGACATCCTGTTTATTTGGGATGGTGATTCAGAATTTCTCACTAATTTATGAATGAGTTGAATAATAATGGCCAGAATATTAAGCTGTCCTTTACCTTAAGTTCTACACAGGTCCAATTTTTGGATCTTTATATTGCAGTTAGAAATGAAGAACTTTATACTAACACCTACTTCAAAACCACAGACAGGAATAGTTATATTCCAATTACCAGCTGCCACCACCCCTCATGGTTACGCAATATTCCGAAAGGTCAATACATATTAGGCGAAATTGTCGTACTGAGGATGACTTTCACAAACAAGCTCTGGTGGTGAAGGAGCGTTTCCTTGCGAAGGGTTATTCGGAAATGGAGTTATTAAACACCATTAGTGAAGTAGCAACATTGAATAGGAAGGACCTGTTGATGTCACGTACCTGGTGGTGGAGTCTGACTCACGCAAGGGTAACCTCCCTTGCGACCCTGATTTGTGAACACCTGCGCTGGGTAGCAGATCCATGACACGTGCGCATAGGTGCAGAAAGTTTACTTTAGCCAAAGATTCTCTTCCTAACATTGCCCCCCCCAAGGGGCAGCCTCTGGATGCCCAGCCGGGCCTTCAGATCCGGATGAGTCCTCCAAAAGGACCGGATAAGTTCCTTGCCATGAATGTGCCTTTCAGGTTCCCAGGAGCTTTCCTCAGGGCTCTAGCCCTTCCACTTTACCAAGTATTGGATACCCCCACTGCTCATCCTACAGTCCAGGATGGCCTCGATTTCAAATTCTTCACCATATACCAGGATTGGCCCTGGTGGACCTGTCTTTCGACCGGGGAAAGGATCTGGGGTCACGGGTTTCAACAGGGCTACGTGAAAAACTGGATGGATCCGTAGAGATGGTGGGAGCTCCAGCTCATATGCCACCCTGTTGATCTTCCTCTTTACTTAGAAGGGCCCAATGAACCGGGGTCCCAATTTCTTTGACGGGCAGGCAAGTATAAGGTTTTTGGTGGCAAGCCAGACTTGCTCTCCAGGTTGTAAATCCAACTCTCCCCGTCTCCCTTTGTCGAAAGTCTCCTTATTGTGTTGCTGAGTCTGGGCCAAGGTTTCCTGCAACAATTTATTATTCTCTTCCAAGAATTTGGTCACTTCCTGAGCTGAGGGTACTTTACCTTCTGGATTGTACGTGGCCATGAAGGTCGGATGAAAGCCGTAATTGGGCAGTAATGGGGATTGCTTGAGGGCCGAGTGGACTGTATTGTTAAAAGCAAACTCGGCCAATGGCAGTAGAGAGGCCCAATCATCCTGTGAATAGGCAGAGAAGCAGCGCAGGTATTGCTCCAACATTTGGTTGGTTCTCTGTCTGGCCATTAGTCTGCGGGTGGTAGGCTGATGAGAGAGCAAGTTCAATCTCCAGAGCAGAGCATAAGGCCTTCCAGAACCTGGATGTGAATTGGGCTCCGCGATCAGAGATGATGCTACAGGGCACTCCATGGAGCCTAACTATCTCCCGGATAAAGATTTCGGCCGTCTCGGCAGCTGATGGTGTGCCCTTCATAGGCAAAAAGTGCGCCATCTTGGTCAGCCGGTCCTCAACCACAAAGATAGTAGAGTACCCCTTAGATGGTGGAAGCTCCACAATGAAGTCCGTAGAAATCGTTGACCATGCTTGTTCGGGCACTGGAAGTGATTTTAGTAGCCCCCAGGCCTTGGCTTTACAGTTCTTGTTCTGGGCACAGGTGGGGCAGGAGCCGACATATTTCCGACAGTCCTCCTCTGCCTGAGGCCACCAAAACGACCCCGATACCAGTTCAGCAGAATTACGGGCTCCGAAATGACCAGCCAGCTTATGGTCGTGACAAGATGCCAAGAAGGACAAGCGCTGATCTTCTGGTACAAAGAGCCGATTCTTGTGCCACAGTAGGCCATCCCTGGTAATCAGACTGGGGATGGCCGGTTTGGGTGTTTTGGCTAGTGACTGCCTAATTTGGGCCAGCAAGTCCACCTGTGTCATCATGTCAGGGAGTAGGGTGTCTCCTGGTTTTCAGAACATCCTAGACATGGCATCTGGGTTTGTATTCTTCGACCCTGGCCTGTACGTAACATGGAAGAGGAAGCGAGCAAAGAAAAGAGCCCACTTGGCTTGACGAGGTCTCAGTCTTCTGGCCGATCTGAGATACTACAAGTTTTTGTGATCGGTCAGGATCAGAATAGGGTGCCTGGTTCCCTCTAGTAAATAGCGCCACTCTTCCAGTGCGGCCTTGATCGCCAGCAGCTCACGATCTCCCACGTCATAATTCCTCTCTAATGGGGTTAGCTTGCAGGAGAAGAACGCCACTGGGTGAAGAGCAGCCTTGGCTCCCTGTCTCTGTGACAACACAGCCCCCACATCGATCTCAGAGGCGTCTACCTCCAGGACAAAGGGTAGAGCAGGATCGGAATACCTTAAAATGGGTGCGGAAGTAAATAGGCCTTTCAGAGTTTCAAAGGCTTCTTGCGCCTCCTTGGTCCACATGAACCGTGTGTTGGCCTTGGTGAGCTGCGTAACTGGTGCTATAATGGTGAAGAATCCCCGTATGAACTTCCTACAGAAGTTGGCCAATCCAACGAAATGTTGGACTCCTTTTTTGACCGTGGGAGCTTGCCAGTCAAGGATGGCAGAGACCTTCTGGGGGTCCATGGTGATGCCTGTGACTGAGATGATTAGTCCTAGGAAGGACATACTGGGACGTTCAAATTCGCACTTCTCGGCTTTGGCATACAGTCCGTATTGCCGAAGGCGACTCAGGACGCAGGCAACATGTCTCCGGTGTTCTTCCAGGGTGAAGGAGAATATCAGAATATCGTCGAAATAGACGATAACAAAAAGATTCAGATAGTCTCTGAACACATCGTTCACGAAATGTTGGAATGTAGCTGGGGCATTGCAGAGTACAAAGGGCATTACCAGGTACTCAAAGTGCCCGAACCGGGTACGGAAGGCGGTCTTCCACTCGTCGCCTTCCCAGATACGAACCAGGTTATACGCCCCACGGAGATCCAATTTTGTGAACACCTTTGCCGTTCCAAGTCTCTGGATAAGTTCCGGGAACCAAGGGCAGGGGGTATCGGTTTTTGATAGTAATTTTATTTAATTCCCTATAGTCAATACAGGGCCTCAGGGTAAGGTCCCTTTTTTTCACAAAAAGGTGCCAGCTCCGGCTGGTGATTTAGAAGGATGGATGAACCCCTTTTTCAGGTTCTTGTCCAAGTAGGCCTTGAGGGCCGTTTACTCCAACTCCGTCACAGGAAAGATCCTCCCAAATGGAACCTTGGCTCCGGGCAGGAGCTCAATAGGACAGTCATATGGCCTATGAGGGGGTAGCTGTTCTGCTCCCTTCTTGCTGAACACATCGAGGAACTGGTGGTAGACCGACGGGACTGCCTGGCAAGTCTCCGGGTCCACGTCTGTATCCAGACTGAGCAAGGTGGTGTCAGGTCTGTTGGTTCCTGGGAAGCAGTGCTGGAGGCAGTACGGTGATGGAAATTTGATCTCCCCGGTAGCCCAGTTGATAGAGGGGCTATGAGTCTGTAGCTATGGTAACCCGAGGATAATCGGGAACAGAGGGGAAGTGATGACATCCAATCGCAGGTGTTCCTGATGGCTGTCCGGAGTAGAAGCCGGTATAGGAAGAGTCTCGTGTGTGATGGCACCGGACTTGATGGTTGTGCCGTCAGCAAGTTGTATGACCATCCCGTGCGATTTGGGTCATAATGGGATCTGGTGCTGGTTAGCAAAGGCCTGGTCAATAAATCCGCTGCAGGCACCAGAGTCAACAATAGCAGTGACTAGAAGACTCTTTCCGGGAAGCTGCAGGGAGAGCGGGAGAGAGAGATGCGTGGCGGTCTGCGAGAGGGTTGGTATGACATCGGTGAAGGAAGGTGAATTCTTGGCGAGCTTGGCAGGACAAGTCTTCACCATATGACCGGGCTTCCCTCAATATACACATAGGCGGTAGCCCAGGCATTGTTGCCTTTCTTCCGACGTCAGAGACGATCGAATAAGACCCACTTGTCTGGGCTGGGGCTGGTCAGATGCCGCTCTTTCGGCTCTTCGCTCTCTAAGACGTCTGTCAATCTGAATGGTCAGGTTGACTAGGGCATCCAGCGTGTGTGGCACCCCCACATGGGCTAGCTCATTCGTTAGGAGGTCCGAAATACCCAGGCAAAATTGATGACGGAGAGCTGCATCATTCCACGCGGTATCGGCGCTCCAGCGCCTGAACTCTGTAACATACTCTTCCGTCGTACGGCGGCCTTGTTGCAGCGCGTGGAGGGCCACTTCGGCCGTGGCAACTTGATGTGGGTCTTTGTATAAGGTGACCATGGCCTGAAAGAGCAGAGTCAAGTTGTCGACTTCAGGGGCTTTCTGTTCCAGGAGGTGATGCGCCCAGGACTGAGGTGCTTCCTGCAGCAGGGAGATGACCAACCCCACCTTTGTGGTTTCTCGGGAGAAGGTATGGGGTTGGAGGGAAGAATAAAGTTTGGAGGCATTGCGGAAGGCCCAGAATGAAGCGCGGTCGCCTGAAAACCACTCTGGTAGGGGAACCCTTGGTTCAAGTGGCAGGGCCAGCAGGGGGTCAGCTATGGACTGACTGGTTCCAGGGGCCTTGGTTGCAGCAAGTTCCTGCACCCGTACCTCCAGTCGGGTGTAACTTTCCTGCAGGGTCTGGATGGCCTGGGTCAGCCCAGCCAAATGTAAGTTCAAATCGTCCATAGGAGAGGTCCCCTGTGCAGACTCAGGCATGGCTGTCTGATACTGTCATGTACCTGGTGGTGGAGTCTGACTCATGCAGGGGTAATCTCCCTTGTGACCCTGATTTGCGAACCCCTGGTAGAGTAAACAGGAGGTCCAGGAGTGAGGATGGCACGAGGGTTGAGCTGGTCACCAGTGACAGTTGTAGAAGTTCTTCAGGTCTCGTGCAGGTTTTGAAGATTGGTGGTACAGGCAGGGTAGGCAACTGGCTGGCGGTGGGGTACAAAGGAGCAGGCAAAAGAGTAGTCGGATACAGGCAGAGTTTGTTAACAGGCTGGCAGAAGAGGTACAAGGGAGCAGGCAAAGGAATGGTTATGGGAGCCGGGGTCGGTGCAGGCAGAGATCAGAGCAAGGTCAACACAAGTCGGGTCGCAGGAACAGGTCAACAGATAAGCAGGTCTCTTCAGAAACACACACACAAACACTGTAGATCAGACAGCAGAGTCTGTGTACTGCTAAGGTGTTTAAATAAGGCAGCTTGGCTCCAATCAGTGAAATCACCCTGCACAATTAATAACGCTTAGTGACCCCTGCGCTGGTTAGCAGATCAATGACACGTGCGCATAGGTTCAGAAAGTCCACTTTAACCACAGATTCTCTTCCTAACAGTTGAGGGACAATGGAAAGAGAGAGGGAAAGAAAATGTTCTGTCCACTTAGTACCAATTTTTCTGTCCAACATTATGATATAAAAAGAATCATCAAAAGGAGGTGGGACATTTTAAAGGCAGATTCAGTATTGGGTGCCTCCCTTCCAGAAGTTCCTGAGGTGATCTTTAGGAAGGCTTCCAATCTGAGAAATAGAATTGCACTTAATGTTGTGGCTCCACCTAAACAACCTATCTTTTTTGGCCAGTTTAAAGGCTTCTATCCTTGCAATAGGTGCGTTATATGTTGTTTGAGTCAATCCAGAAGATGCAAGGTGGAGAGTTTTTCACCCTGCAAAATTGGAAAGACAGAGCAATTTATTTCATGTGACACCAGATATGTGGTGTACCTCCTTGAATGTGGATGCCACAAGCAATATGTGGGTCACACATCCAGGAGACTTAGAGACCGCTTTAGGTAGCACGTCTATAATATAAAAACTGGCTATAGGAAACATAGTCTATCCATGCCTTTTCGTCAAGTCCACAATAGGGACCCTCGTGGTCTTAAATTCACCACTATCTGTAAGCTTAAATACCATTGGAGGAGTAGTAAAAAAATTAAGGATATTTCCAAGCAAGAAATGTTTTGGTTATATGAGTTAAGAACATATCTTCCTCATGGACATAATGTTGATTGGGACATCAACTGTTTCATAGATATGGGTTAATGTGTCCCTCCACCATATGAGTTCATCCATTGCTCTTCAACAAATATCTCTTTCCCCAACTGTAATTTGATTTTTCCACCTTTCTCCTGAATAGAAATATTACCTTGATCATGCCTTTTTTCAGTGGCTTTTTGAATATCATTATTGAATATTGTTTGTAACAGCAGTTTAACATCATCATTTTATTTTAAATGTTTGCAAAATTTGTATGGAGAATTCGTTCCTCTGTAGGTACAACCACCTTTGTGCCTGAACTTAAAATTTTTTGGATGTAATTCCTTTTTTTGGCCACTATTTTTGTGGTGCTGTTTTGCAATTTCTGGTGATCTTTTGGGTAAACAGTAATATGGCACCAACACCGGAAGTGATGTCGTTGAACTCCGGGAAAATGTCGGCAGTACTGGATATGATGTCACTGTCATGCGCAGAAACAGGAAGTGTGTTTATTTACTTCTTGTGTGGCAAAACAACGATTTCTGATGACACTAATTAGCCATTTAGGATAGATATAAATACAGAGGATGCTCTCATTACTGTAATATCCCTTGACTGGGTGTCTTTCCACTATACTTTAACCACTTCAGCCCCGGAAGGGTTTCCCACGTTAAGACCAGAGCACTTTTTGCGACTCGGCACTGCACCTCTTTAACTGACAATTGCACGGTCGTGCGACGTTGTACCCAAATGAAATTTGCGTCCTTTTTTCCCCGCAAATAGAGCTTTCTTTTGGTGGTATTTGATCACCTCTAGTGTTGAGTGAACCCGAACTGTAAAGTTCGGGTCCGTACCAAACTTTGGGGTGGCCGGGACCCGGACATTTCAAAAAACTTTCGGGTTCTGGGTTCTGGTAGTTGATCACGCATGTTGAATAGCTGCAGGGCAGCCAATCAACAAGCGTTTCACTGGTTTGCCCTTAGAAGCCATCACAGCCATGCCTACTAATGGAATGGCTGTGAATGGCCAGTGCATCATGTGACCCAGCCTCTTTATAAGCTGGAGTCACTTGGTGCTGCAGTCACATGCTCTCTGAGATTCTGACTAGTGTAGGGAGAGGAAGCTGCCGGCGCTGTGAGGGACAGATTGCAGATATTTTCACATCTCATCCTGCATCCTGAGATTACTACTACTGCTGCTCTGAGGGACAGATTGCAGACCTCACCCTGCATAACACAAAAATATGATTCTGGACTAATTCGAGATTTCTCATACTGCTGCTTTGAATGACAGATTGCAGATCTCACCCTGCATTACAGAACAATCTGACTGCACTAGGTAGATGCTTCTGCTTAGAGGGGCAGATTATTGTTCAAAAATCATCGCCTACTCCTACAGGGACAGGTTCCAGCTGTTGCTTAGAGGGACAGATTATTGTTCCAAAAATCATCATCTAGTTCTAAAGGGAGTGGTTCCAGCTGTTGCTGTAAGTGACAGATTATTCTTCTATAACCATCTCCTAGTTCTAAAGGGAGAGGTTCCAGCTGTTACTGTAAGTGACAGATTATTGTTCAAAAATCATTTACTACTCCTATAGGGCCAGGTTCCAGCTGTTGCTGTAAGGGACAGATAATTGTTCAAAAATCATCGCCTACTTCTACAGGGCCAGGTTCCAGCTGTTGCTGTAAGGGACAGATTATTGTTCAAAAACCATTGCCTACTCTTATAGGGCCAGGTTCCAGCTGTTGCTGTAAGGGACAGATTATTGTTCAAAAATCATTGTCTACTCCTATAGGGCCAGGTTCCAGCTGTTGCTGTAAGGGACCGATTATTATTCAAAAATCATCTCCTAGTTCTAAAGGGAGAGGTTACAGCTGTTGCTGTAAGTGACAGATTATTGTTCAAAAATCATTGCCTACTCCTATAGGGCCAGGTTCAAGCTGTTGCTGTAAGGGACAGATTATTGTTCAAAAATCAATGCCTACTCCTATAGAGCCAGGTTCCAGCTTTTGCTGTAAGGGACAGATTATTGTTCCAAAATCATCTCATAGTTCTAAAGGGAGAGGTTCCAGCTGTTGCTGTAAGTGACAGATTATTGTTCTATAAGAATCTTCTAGTTCTAAAGGGAGAGGTTCCAGCTGTTGCTGTAAGTGAGAAATTATTGTTCAAAAATCATTGCCTACTCCTATAGGGCCAGGTTCCAGCTGTTGCTGTAAGGGACAGATTATTGTTCCAAAATCATCTCCTAGTTCTAAAGGGAGAGGTTCCAGCTGTTGCTGTAAGTGACAGATTATTGTTCTATAAGAATCTTCTAGTTCTAAAGGGAGAGGTTCCAGCTGTTGCTGTAAGTGAGAAATTATTGTTCAAAAATCATTGCCTACTCTTATAGGGCCAGGTTCCAGCTGTTGCTGTAAGGCACAGATTATTGTTCAAAAATCATTGCCTACTCCTATAGGGCCAGGTTCCAGCTGTTGCTGTAAGGGACAGATTATTATTCAAAAATCTACTCCAAGTTCTAAAGGGAGAGGTTCCAGCTGTTGCTGTAAGTGACAGATTATTGTTCAAAAATCATTTCCTACTCCTATAGGGCCAGGTTCAAGTTGTTGTTGTAAGGGACAGATTATTGTTCAAAAATCAATGACTACTCCTATAGAGAAAGGTTCCAGCTTTTGCTGTAAAGGACAGATTATTGTTCAAAAATCTTTGCCTACTCCTATAGGGCCAGGTTCCAGCTATTTCTGTAAGGGACAGATTATTGTTCAAAAATCTTTGCCTACTCCTATAGGGCCAGGTTCAAGCTGTTGCTGTAAGGGACAGCTTATTGTTAAAAATCATTGACTACTCCTATAGGGCCAGGTTCCAGATGTTGCTGTAAGGGACAGATTATTATTAAAAAATTATCTCCCAGTTCTAAAGGGAGAGGTTCCAGGTGTTGCTGTAAGTGACAGATTATTGTTCAAAAATCATTGCCTACTCCTATAGGGCCAGGTTCAAGCTGTTGCTGTAAGGAACAGATTATTGTTCGAAAATCAATGCCTACTCCTAGAGAGCCAGGTTCCAGCTTTTGCTGTAAGGGACAGATTATTGTTCAAAAATCATCGCCTACTTCTATAGGACTAGGTTCCAGCTGTTGCTGTAAGGGACAGATTATTGTTAAAAAATCATTGCCTACTCTTATAGGGCCAGGTTCCAGCTGTTGCTGTAAGGAACAGATTATTGTTCAAAAATCATTGCCTACTCCTATAGGGCCAGGTTCCAGCTGTATATGTAAGGGAATAGATCATTATTAAAAATAATCTCCCAGTTCTAAAGGGAGAGGTTCCAGGTGTTGCTGTAAGTGACAGATTATTGTTCAAAAATCATTGCCTACTCCTATAGGGCCAGGTTCAAGCTGTTGCTGTAAGGGACAGATTATTGTTCGAAAATCAATGTCTACTCCTATAGGGCCAGGTTCCAGCTTTTGCTGTAAGGGACAGATTATTGTTCAAAAATCATTGCCTACTCTTATAGGGCCAGGTTCCAGCTGTTGCTGTAAGGCTCAGATTATTGTTCAAAAATCATTGCCTACTCCTATAGGGCCAGGTTCCAGCTTTTGCTGTAAAGGACAGATTATTGTTCAAAAATCTTTGCCTACTCCTATAGGGCCAGATTCCAGCTGTTGCTGTAAGGGACAGATTATTGTTCAAAAATCTTTGCCTACTCCTATAGGGCCAGGTTCCAGCTGTTGCTGTAAGGGACAGCTTATTGTTAAAAATCATTACCTACTCCTATAGGGCCAGGTTCCAGCTGTTGCTGTAAGGGACAGATTGTTGTTCAAAAATCATTGCCTACTCTTATAGGGCCAGGTACCAGCTGTTGCTGTAAGGGACAGATTATTATTAAAAAATAATCTCCCAGTTCTAAAGGGAGAGGTTCCAGGTGTTGCTGTAAGTGACAGATTATTGTTCAAAAATCATTTCCTACTCCTATAGGGCCAGGTTCAAGCTGTTGCTGTAAGGGACAGATTATTGTTCGAAAATCAATGCCTACTCCTATAGAGCCAGGTTTCAGCTTTTGCTGTAAGGGACAGATTATTGTTCAAAAATCATTGCCTACTCCTATAGGGCCAGGTTCCAGCTGTTGCTGTAAGGGACAGATTATTGTTAAAAAATCAATGCCTACTCCTATAGGGCCAGGTTCTAGCTGTTGTTGTAAGGGACAGATAATTGTTCAAAAATCATCGCCTTCTTCTATAGGACCAGGTTCCAGCTGTTGCTGTAAGGAACAGATTATTGTTCCAAAATCATCTCCTAGTTCTAAAGGGAGAGGTCCCAGCTGTTGCTGTAAGTGACAGATTATTGTTCTATAATCATCTCCTAGTTCTAAAGGGAGAGGTTCCCGCTGCTGCGGTAAGTGACAGATTATTGTTCAAAAAGCATCTCCTAGTTCTAGAGGGAGAGGTTCCAGCTGTAGCTGTAAGTGACAGGTTATTGTTCAAAAAGCATAGCCTACTCCTACAGGGCCAGGTTCCAACTGTTGCTGTAAGTGACAGATTATTGTTCAAAAATCATTGCCTACTCCTATAGGGCCAGGTTCAAGCTGTTGCTGTAAGGGACAGATTATTGTTCGAAAATCAATGCCTACTCCTAGAGAGCCAGGTTCCGGCTTTTGCTGTAAGGGACAGATTATTGTTCAAAAATCATTGCCTACTCCTATAGGGCAAGGTCCCAGCTGTTGCTGTAAGGGACAGATTATTGTTAAAAAATCATTGCCTACTCCTATAGGGCCAGGTTCTAGCTGTTGCTGTAAGGGACAGATAATTGTTCAAAAATCATCGCCTACTTCTATAGGACCAGATTCCAGCTGTTGCTGTAAGGGACAGATTATTGTTAAAAAATCATTGCCTACTCTTATAGGGCCAGTTTCCAGCTGTTGCTGTAAGGGACAGATTATTGTTCAAAAATCTTTGCCTACTCCTATAGGGCCAGGTTCCAGCTGTTGCTGTAAAAGACAGATTATTGTTTAAAATCATTGCCTACTCCTATAGGGCCAGGTTCCAGCTGTTGCTGTAAGGGACAGATTATTGTTCAAAAATCATTGCCTACTCTTATAGGGCAAGGTAACAGCTGTTGCTGTAAGGGACAGATTATTATTAAAAAATCATCTCCCAGTTCTAAAGGGAGAGGTTCCAGGTGTTGCTGTAAGTGACAGATTATTGTTCAAAAATCATTGCCTACTCCTATAGGGCCAGGTTCAAGCTGTTGCTGTAAGGGACAGATTATTGTTCGAAAATCAATGCCTACTCCTATAGAGCCAGGTTCCAGCTTTTGCTGTAAGGGACAGATTATTGTTCAAAAATCATTGCCTACTCCTGTAGGGCCAGGTTCCAGCTGTTGCTGTAAGGGACAGATTATTGTTAAAAAATCATTGCCTACTCCTATAGGGCCAGGTTCTAGCTGTTGCTGTAAGGGACAGATAATTGTTCAAAAATCATTGCTTACTTCTATAGGACCAGGTTCCAGCTGTTGCTGTAAGGGACAGATTATTATTCAAAAATCATTGCCTACTCTTATAGGGCCAGTTTCCAGCTGTTGCTGTAAGGGACAGATTATTGTTCAAAAATCATTGCCTACTCCTATAGTGCCAGGTTCCAGCTGTTGCTGTAAGGGACAGATTATTATTCAAAAATCATCTCCTAGTTCTAAAGGGAGAGGTTCCAGCTGTTGCTGTAAGTGACAGATTATTGTGCTATAATCATCAGCTAGTTCTAAAAGGAGATTTTCCAGCTGTTGCTGTAAGTGACAGATTATTGTTCTATAATCAACTCCTAGTTATAAAGGGAGATGTTCCAGCTGTTGCTGTAAGTGACAGATTATTGTTCTATAAGCATCTCCTAGTTCTAAAGGGAGAGGTTCCATCTGTCGCTGTAAGTGACAGATTATTGTTTAAAAATCATTGCCTATTCCTATAGGGCCAGGTTCCAGCTGTTGCTGTAAGGGAAGGATTATTATTCAAAAATCATCTCCTAGTTCTAAAGAGAGAGGTTCCAGCTGTTGCTGTAAGTGACAGATTATTGTTCAAAAATCATTGCCTACTCCTATAGGGCCAGGTTCCAGCTGTTGCTAAAAGGGACAGATTATTGTTCCAAAATCATCTCCTAGTTCTAAAGGGAGAGGTTCCAGCTGTTGCTGTAAGTGCCAGATTATTGTTCTATAAACATCTCCTAGTTCTAAAGGGAGAGGTTCCATCTGTTGCTGTAAGTGACAGATTATTGTTCAAAAATCAATGCCTACTCCTATAGGGCCAGGTTCCAGCTGTTGCTGTAAGGGACAGATTATTGTTAAAAAAGCATTGCCTACTCTTATAGGGCCAGGTTCCAGCTGTTGCTGTAAGGGACAGATTATTATTCAAAAATCATCTCCTATTTCTAAAGGGAGAGGTTCCAGCTGTTGCTGTAAGTGACAGATTATTGTTCAAAAATCATTGCCTACTCTTATAGGGCCAGTTTCCAGCTGTTGCTGTAAGGGACAGATTAATGTTCAAAAATCTTTCCCTACTCCTATAGGGCCCGGTTCCAGCTGCTGCTGTAAAAGACAGATTATTGTTAAAAATCATTGCCTACTCCTATAGGGCCAGGTTCCAGCTGTTGCTGTAAGGGACAGATTATTGTTCAAAAATCATTGCCTACTCTTATAGGGCCAGGTACAATCTGTTGCTGTAAGGGACAAATCATTATTCAAAAATCATCTCCTAGTTCTAAAGGGAGAGGTTCCAGCTGTTGCTGTAAGTGACAGAATATTGTTCAAAAATCATTGCCTACTCCTATAGGGCCAGGTTCAAGCTGTTGCTGTAAGGGGCAGATTATTATTCACAAATCAATGCCTACTCCTATAGAGCCGGGTTCCAGCTTTTGCTGTAAGAGACAGACTATTGATCAAAAATCAGTGCCTACTCCTATAGGGTCAGGTTCAAGCTGTTGCTCTAAGGGACAGATTATTGTTAAAAAATCATTGCCTACGCTTATAGTGCCAAGTTCCAGCTGTTGCTGTAAGGGACAGATTGTTATTCAAAAATCATCTCCTAGTTCTAAAGGGAGAGGTTCCAGCTGTTGCTGTAAGTGACAGACTATTGTTCAAAAATCATTGCCTACTCCTATAGGGCGAGGTTCCAGCTGTTGCTGTAAGGGACAGATTATTGTTCCAAAATCATCTCCTAGTTCTAAAGGGAGAGGTTCCAGCTGTTGCTGTAAGTGACAGATTATTGTTCAAAAATCATTGCCTTCTCCTATAGGGCCAGGTTCCAGCTGTTGCTGTAAGTGACAGATTATTATTCAAAAATCATCTCCTATTTCTAAAGGGAGAGGTTCCAACTGTTGCTGTAAGTGACAGATTATTGTTCAAAAATCATTGCCTACTCCTATAAGGTCAGGTTCCAGCTGTTAATGTAAGGGACAGATTATTGTTAAAAAATCATTGCCTACGCTTATAGGGCCAGGTTCCAGCTGTTGCTGTAAGGGACAGATTATTATTCAAAAATCATCTCCTAGTTCTAAAGAGAGAGGTTCCAGCTGTAGCTGTAAGTGACAGGTTATTGTTCAAAAAGCATAGCCTACTCCTATAGGGCCAGGTTCCAGCTGTTGCTGTAAGGGACAGATTATTGTTCAAAAATCATTGCCTACTCTTATAGGGCCAGGTTCCAGCTGTTGCTCTAAGGGACAGATTATTATTCAAAAAGTATCTCCTATTTCTAAAGGGAGAGGTTCCAGCTGTTGCTGTAAGTGACAGATTATTGTTCTATAATCAACTCCTAGTTATAAAGGGAGATGCTCCAGCTGTTGCTGTAAGTGACAGATTATTGTTCTATAAGCATCTCCTAGTTCTAAAGGGAGAGGTTCCATCTGTTGCTGTAAGTGACAGATTATTGTTTAAAAATCATTGCCTATTCCTATAGGGCCAGGTTCCAGCTGTTGCTGTAAGGGAAGGATTATTATTCAAAAATCATCTCCTAGTTCTAAAGGGAGAGGTTCCAGCTGTTGCTGTAAGTGACAGATTATTGTTCAAAAATTGTTGCCTACTCCTATAGGGCCAGGTTCCAGCTGTTGCTAAAAAGGACAGATTATTGTTCCAAAATCATCTCCTAGTTCTAAAGGGAGAGGTTCCAGCTGTTGCTGTAAGTGACAGATTATTGTTCAATAAACATCTCCTAGTTCTAAAGGGAGAGGTTCCATCTCTTGCTGTAAGTGACAGATTATTGTTCAAAAATCAATGCCTACTCCTATAGGGCCAGGTTCCAGCTGTTGCTGTAAGGGACAGATTATTGTTAAAAAAGAATTGCCTACTCTTATAGGGCCAGGTTCCAGCTGTTGCTGTAAGGGACAGATTATTATTCAAAAATCATCTCCTATTTCTAAAGGGAGTTGTTCCAGCTGTTACTGTAAGTGCAGATTATTGTTCAAAAATCATTGCATACTCCTATAGCGCCAGGTTCCAGCTGTTGTTGTAAGGGACAGATTATTGTTCAAAAATCATTGCCTACTTCTATAGGGCCAGGTTCCAGCTGTTGCTGTAAGGGACAGATTATTATTCAAAAATCATCTCCTAGTTCTAAAGGGAGAGGTTCCAGCTGTTGCTGTAAGTGACAGATTATTGTTCAAAAATCATTGCCTACTCCTATAGGGCCAGGTTTAAGCTGTTGCTGTAAGGGGCAGATTATTGTTCACAAATCAATGCCTACTCCTATAGAGCCAGGTTCCAGCTTTTGCTGTAAGAGACAGATTATTGTTCAAAAATCAGTGCCTACTCCTATAGGACCAGGTTCCAGCTGTTGCTGTAAGGGGCAGATTATTGTTAAAAAATCATTGAATACGCTTATAGGGCCAGGTTCCAGCTGTTGCTGTAAGGGACAGATTGTTATTCAAAAATCATCTCCTAGTTCTAAAGGAAGAGGTTCCAGCTGTTGCTGTAAGTCACAGACTATTGTTCAAAAATCATTGCCTACTCCTATAGGGCCAGGTTCCAGCTGTTGCTGTAAGGGACAGATTATTGTTCCAAAATCATCTCCTAGTTCTAAAGGGAGAGGTTCCAGCTGTTGCTGTAAGTGACAGATTATTGTTCTATAAGCATCTCCTAGTTCTAAAGGGATAGGTTCCATCTGTTGCTGTAAGTGACAGATTATTGTTCAAAAATCAATGCCTACTCCGATAGGGCCAGGTTCCAGCTGTTACTGTAAGGGACAGATTATTGTTAAAAAAGCATTGCCTACTCTTATAGGGCCAGGTTCCAGCTGTTGCTGTAATTGACAGATTATTATTCAAAAATCATCTCCTATTTCTAAAGGGAGAGGTTCAAGCTGTTGCTGTAAGTGACAGATTATTGTTCAAAAATCATTGCCTACTCCTATAGGGCCAGGTTCCAGCTGTTGCTGTAAGGGACAGATTATTGTTCAAAAATCATTGCCTACTCCTATAGGGCCAGGTTCCATCTGTTGCTGTAAGGTACAGATTATTATTCAAAAATCATCTCCTAGTTCTAAAGGGAGAGGTTCCAGCTGTTGCTGTAAGTGACAGATTATTGTTCAAAAATCATTGCCTACTCCTATAGGGCCAGGTTCCAGCTGTTGCTGTAAGGGACAGATTATTGTTCAAAAATCATTGCCTACTCCTATAGGGCCAGGTTCCATCTGTTGCTGTAAGGTACAGATTATTATTCAAAAATCATCTCCTAGTTCTAAAGGGAGAGGTTCCAGCTGTTGCTGTAAGTGACAGACTATTGTTCAAAAATCA
>BLSH010528386.1:14383-33023 GCA_018402905.1 Glandirana rugosa
AGGGCCCGGCGGGGGGTCGTGGGGACTACCCTTGTTTGACACGATCCCTCAAAAGGTCCTGGGGGGTCCTGGGGGGAGGGTACTTCTTGGGGGAGTAACTCCTAACTAGGCCCCATCAAGGGTCCTTGCCCTCGCGAAGACTTGGGTGACATAAACAGAAGTTTCTCGCTTTGTGGGACAGATCAGTCTCTTTTTCTTACTTCTCTATTTCCCCCTCTCCTCCGTCCTTTTTCCTCTTTTCTCCTCTCCGATCACCTCATCATTCGACTTATTTCGATCATCTTTCTCTCTCCTTCCATGGTACTTTCAGGACGGGCCTGGGCTGAACCGAGTTTATCCCTCTAAATTCGAGGCGATTTGGGAACCTTGGAGGCTATACCTTAATCTCCCTATTTGAGCCAAGTCGGGTCCGGGCAGGACTTTCATGGTACCTTCCTCTCTCTTTCTACTAGCTTTATTCAGCTTACTACTCCACTAGCCTCTCCTCTTTTCTCCTTTTTCCTGCCTCCTCTCCCCCTTTATCTCTTCATTCTTTTTCTCTGACTAGACAGGGTGTTTCGCTCTTTGAAGACAAATACAGTGGGTTCAGAAGCGCTCCCGTTCCTGGGAACTACCCCGGATCAATCCTCAATGAGGGGGTTCTTCATGGGAGGGGGGTCCTGGGGGGTCCTGGAAAACTCCCTAGCACAGTTTGTTCCCATCAGGGGTGCTGGGGGGCGGCCCGGGATTCTCTGGATGAAGCACCCCCATCTCAATACTTGTTTTTTTTTTTTTTATCTCTCTCTCATTCATTTTTTCATTGTTACACCAGGGGTTGTTTCCGTGATTTTTCATGCTTCGGTATTACCTAACTGTATATGTAGTTTGACAAAATATGAGCTACCCAATGCTTACTGTTGATATTTCTCTCTGTAACTGTGAAATACCAATAAAACTTTTGAAATAAAAAAAAAAAAGATCTCTGGAGATAGACTTGTAACCTTGAGATTGTCCATGCTTTTCCAAAATTTTTGTTCTCAAATCCTCAGACAATTCTTTGCTATGCTTTCTCTTTTCTATGCTCTGTGTAGCACACAGAGGCACACAACAGAAAGGTTGAGTCAATATTTCACCATTTTAACTGGTTGTCAGTGTGATTTCTATATTGTCTGCACCTGTTAATTGATACAAGTGAGTTTAATTACAAAGTACAGGAGCATCACAAACTTGGAATTCAATTATTTTGAGAAGGTGCCAAGGTCCATTTTTGGAGTTTTGCTTAGAATGTATCAGATTTGGCTTTTTGTTTCTCCACTTTTTTGTGTCATACCAATACAAACAAAACAATAAAATAAATATGACAATGCCTAAACATTTGTAATTGCAACAATTTTGTGGGCAATGTGGTGCATTATTTGACAGAAATGCAGGGGTGCCAATATTTTTGGCCACGACTGTATGTTTGGGCCCATTTATTCTGTCATGGATCAGGCTTGGAGACCAGTAGCTATAGCAGTAAAGAGACTCCCACCGACCAGCAGGATAGGTATACATGCAGGTAACCCTGGCGGATGACACAGGCTTACCCAAGGTGTGGGGTGTAAATACTAACCAGTATTCACCAGAGCTGGTGGCAGCAGGAGTGACACGAGCAAGATATTGGCCCAGAGAGAGCATAGTCCAGCATTTCAGGTAACTCAGCAAGAAGAGTTACTGCTAGAAACAGCAGAAGTCCCAGGTTCAGACCCAGGCCCTAACACTGTGGGGTTAATTTACTAAAACTGGAGAGTGAAAAATCTGGTGCAGCTCAGCATAGAAACCAGCTTCCAGTTTTTTTTTTTTTTTTGTCAAAGCTTAATTGAACAAGCTGGCATTAGAAGCTGAGTGGCTACCATGCACAGATGCACCTGATTTTGCACTCTCCAGTTTTAGTAAATAATCCACCTAGTGTCATTCAATACCACAGGAATATACACTATATTGTCAAAAGTATTGGGAAGCCTGCCTTTACACGCACATGAACTTTAATGGAATCCCAGTCTTAGCCATTCAATATTGAGTTGGCCCACCCTTTGCAGGTTTGACAACTTCAACTCTTCTGGGAAGGATGTCCACAAGGTTTAGGAGTGTGTCTACAGGAATGCCCAGAAGCGCATTTGTGAGGCCAGGTACTGATGTGGACAAGAAGGCCTGGCTCGCAGTCTCCGCTCTAATTCATCTCAAAGGTGTTCTCTTGGGTTGAGGTCAAGCCTCTGTGCAGGCCAGCCGTTATCTTCACCCCAAACTCACTCATCTATGTCTTTATGGATCTTGCTTTGTGCACTAGCGTCCAGTCATGTTGGAACAGGAAGGGGCCATCCCTAAACTGTTCCCACAAAGTTGGGAGCATGGAATTGTCCAAAATTTCCTGGTATGCTGACGCCTTAAGAGTTCCCTTTACTGGAACTAAGAGGCCAAGCCCAACCCCTGAAAAACAACCCCACACCATAACCCCTCCTCCACCAAATGATTTGGACCAGTGAACAAAGCAAGCTCCATAAAGACATGGCTGAGAAATTTTGGAATGGAGGAACTTGACTGGCTTGCACAGAGTCCCGGCCTCAACCCGATAGAACAACTTTGGGATGAATTAGAGTGGAGACTGCAAGCCAAGCCTTCTCGTCCAACATCAGTACCTGGCCTCACAAATGTGCTTCTGGAAGAATGGTCAAACGTTCCCATAGACACACTCCTAAATCTTGTGGACAACTTTCTCAGAAGAGTTGAAGCTGTTATAGGTGCAAAGGGTGGGCCAACTCAATACTGAACCCTACAAACTAAGACTGGGATGTCATTAAATTTCTTGTGCGTGTAAAGGCAGGAGTCCCAATACTTTTGACAATATAGTGTATTTCTGATTGGCTGAATAAGCCAAACTGTACCACAGAGTAAAACCTCTCCATCATTGATGCCTATATACATTTTGCTACTGATACTTTGTATGCAGACAGGAACATTTCTTCTTGTGGTTGTATAATACAATGTTAGGAATCTACAGTGATCAGGAACCCTGAATAATTTTAACTAACTGGGCAGAAAAATACCCAAAGCCTTATGGCCAGTACATCCAAAATAGTATTTTTCATTGAAAAGCATTTGCAATGATGAAAATTAATGGTAGCTAAACTCGTAACTGTTCAAGATAAAAATTAAATTCTGATTTATATTCAGATTTTCTTTCCTTAATGCATCGAAAATGCTTTCTTCTTTTTACCTTAGAGAACACTTACCAAAGAGCACAGTCAGAGTGATTACCTACTTTGCGGGAGGAATTTCCTCATTTTACTCCTGGGCACTGTTAACAGTCTGTTTGGTACAGTTGTGCTGAGGAAATTGATTACTTCATGAGGATTTAATATAGCTACAAACAACTGGTTTAGTTCACTTGAAAATAGATGTGTACTACAATTATCAGGGCATGAAAAATATGTTTTATTTTTAACACATAGATGTTTAATATATATTAATATAACACTATTACATAAAAAAAGAAAAAAACAAAACAAAAAAAATGTTTTCTTTTAATATCAAGTATGGTCTAAAATGTTATTGTTAAGATTTTTTTCTGAGAGTTTCACCTTAAATTTTAGTAGAAATATATCTGCTGCATAGATGGGATTCAAGCCAGAAATGGATTGGGCCCACAATGTTACATTACCAAGTGATAGCTTCAGAAAAATAACATACTAAATAAAGTCAAAATACATTGGAATAAAGCTACTGTATGGGAAACTGTAATACTATTATCATTATATAGGATTCATATAGCATCAACAGTTTGTGCAGCTCTTTACAACACGAGGGTAGGCAGTACACTTATATAACAATTCAATACATAGAAACATAGAAAAGTGACAGTGGAAAAGAGTAGTCAATTAAGTCTGCATCATGACTAACATAACAAAAACCTTCAGCTTTGTACTAATCCTTTAACCAAACATTGAACTCTGCTATATGAAGAAATTTCTCTTGTTCTCCATTATGCACAGGTAACACCTCTGAAAATGTAACAGTACACCCTAACTGTTGAAGATCCTGGCCCAAATTCTGAAGATCCTTCTGTACAGAACGCACATCATTCTGTAACAAATCATTTGTGCCAAGGTGCATGACAACATAAACATTGCACTCTTCACTAGCTTTTTTGAAAATTTTTAAAATGTGCCTTTTATCTCTCCTAACAGTAACACCAGGCAGACATCTAACTTCGTTTGACACTTCCACATGGTTTCCTAAATAAACACCTCTTACAATTAAATCACCAACAAGAAGATGGCTTCTCCTTTTAGGAACCTTATCCACAACACTTGTCTGGTTTGTAGCCTCAGATAAAACAGTTACTTCTGCCATTGCAATTATTTTTTAAGGGTCCTCCTTCCTATGCAGAGAAGGGTTGCCAATAAAAAAGGAATCAGAGGGCCCTGCTCATTAGAGCTTACAATCTAAAATGAATGGTCAAGTGATACAAAAGGTAATTACTGTGGGGGATGAGCTGATGGAGAAAATAAAAGTGCAGTTGTCAGGTGGGGGCAAGACAGGGTTCTCTGAAGAGGAATAATTTCAGGGATTGCCTAAAAGCAGAAAGAGTGGGAGGTAGTCAGACAGATTGGGGTAGGAAATTCCATAGGATGGGAGAGGCTTGGGAGAAGTGCTGGTTGAGATCATGGGAGGAGGCGACAAGGGAATTACAGAGCAGGAGGTCTTGAGTGGTTATTATTTTGAGACTAGGTTAGTGATGTAGCTGGTAAGACTAACAGCCAATCATTTATTGGCTAGAAGGTTAGCATAACTGTTAGTGTAGGGAAATTTTAGCTTGGCTTAGGGTCAAGCTTGGGCTGTGAATCTGGGTCAGGGATTAGTGGCTCAGGGCTGGGTGACTTATCCCAGCAGCTTCTCTGGTGCCTCCCCCCTGTTTTCTGGGACAGTGAAGAACATTCTGGGCATAGTGGGTGGAAGCTAGGAGGAGATGCTTGGAATATTTTTAAGGGTCTCAGCCAATCCCCATTGAAGGGCTGGCAGGGGGCAGGCCACCTCATAAAAGACATGAGTCATGCCAGGGAGGGACAGTGGGGTGGAAGATGGAGATGGAGTGCTGAGAAGTCTGTCGGTGGCCCTTGAGGGTGACCCCTAGTCTGGGGGTGACTTCGGGCCTGGGGCTCAGGTGCTGGAAGATTCCTACCAAAACACATGGAGGAAACCCTTCCTGGAGGAATGGGAACAAGGATAGGGGACAGCGGGAGCAGGTCAGCAAATCTGGGAGATCTCCTGAGAGTCAGCTGGGTGGCTGGTGAGTGTCAATCTGGAGGACTGTGGGGAGAAGATAGCCTGGAGCGCTAGTGAAAGGGGCAGTTGCAGCCAGGTGGGTTGGCAGTGCCTGAATAGGTGGCGCTGGGATCATTAACCACAGGAGTGATGCTAGCTGGACACTGAAATTCTGCTACACAACTAAGGGTCTGCCAGTTCCTACCTGTAATGGGATTTCTGCTTCACCTGACTAGGTGACTGTCAGGCATTTACAGTGTTCCAGTTTTTTTCTGCACAGTTTGGATTTGATTTAAATCAAGTTGATTTAAATCACAATTTAAATCATGATTTAAATCACTAGTAAAAAGGCTTGATTTAAATCAACTCGATTTAAATCATAATTTTTAAAGAGCAACTGTCATCTCTGTTCAGCAGCAGCTCCTCCTCTGACCCGCTGTTGACTCACCGACAGTTCCATTCACTTTACTGGGACAGCTGGTGATGCGGCAGTGACACAACAATGGGAGGGATGTGGCGACAGCAGGTGAGGGGATGCCCGCTAACAGGCGCTGCCATGATGGATCTGAAATGATAGGTGCTCTTTAAATGTAACGACTTATTCTTGCTGGTTGTTAGAATCTCTAATATTTACAAACAAATACAGGTTTCCTATTTAGAATAATAAGCTGTCAGATTAGTAAAACAGCGCTATCAGAACCGATTCAATCATACAGTTTATAGTGTACATAGATATGCAAAACAGTGGGACAAAGGAATATTCCTGAACTTTGTTTTATCTCATGGTTACTGTAAAATTGTGCAAATGCATTAATGCAGTGCATGTTATCTCAGCTTGCAGAGCTTGGATTTATTGAATGAGTTTACCAAAAATTTAATTTTTGCAGAATATACAGCCTCATGCTACATAACTAAGCTCCATTTCATGCTGAATGGACACAATTATAAACATATCTTAAATAGAAGCCTATCTTTAGATTTAACAATAAAAAAAATAGATTAAAATAAAAAAAAAATCTGATTTAAATAGAAAAAATACGATTTTTTTTATTTCTTTTAAAAAAAAACATTGATTTTTATCCTCCCTGGTTCTGCAAGCAAGTGTGTGCTAAAGGAAGAAGAGGAGCTGTGTATATAGACTGTATATATGAAGAGTTGTCCCTGAAGTTTATTGTTGAAGTCAGTGGGCATCCCATAACTTCCCATCCCTCTCCAAGTTATTACCCTCAATAAAAAAACAAAAATAAAGTCACCGATTGTTCTCTGACTCAGAAGTGCCTATAAAAATTTGGTGTGCCTGGCTGTGCAGGGTTAGAGATCCCAGTATACTTGTGGCTCCTTAGGGGGTGCGCTACAAAAATTATTATGCAAGGAAGGCTACATTCACATTGTTTTCCGGTACTCATGATATTCATGATATCGTCATTCTTCTAGTACATTTTCATTTTTTTGGTTCTTCCCAACACTGACTGTTTTGCCTCTAATTAAAAGGAATGTGTTGTGGTTTTATATATATTTGCTTTCTAAAAATAAGAGTTTGGTAGCTTAAGCTTCTATTTACACACATAACTACATGGCAGATAAGGTTTAATTTGGATAAATGTAAAGTTATGCACATGGGGCTACATACAGTACATACATGCGTTATACTGTACATTTTAGGGGAATTGTAACTGCGGGAGACAATGATGGAGAATGGTCTGGGTGCTCTAGTAGATCATACACTTATGCCTCATTTAAACGGGTGCTAAGGCCCGCATGGGCCATTTTTTCTGGTGTCTATAACCTCTAGGTGTTGTGCATTTGCAGCCTCGATAAAATCTATTAAACTCATTCTAATTGACAGGCATATGGATGTGGCTGATTGGCCCCCAAATCACACAGTCTGTGTTTAGGGTCGCTCACCTGTCATATTAGGACGTGTGACTGTGTCCATGCAGCCGCTGCGTCCTAATAGACTTTAATGGGCTGCTTGCACGCAGCACCTGAAGACTGGAGACACTGGAAAAAATGGCCCATTTGTGATATATGGGCCTCAGCGCCCTTGTGAGAGAGGCCTTATTACCAGTATACAAGGCCAATCTGCAGCTTCTAGAACAGGCAAGATACTTCTCATATTAAAGCGCTATTGTTACTGGGCAATTGCAGTGCTTTTAGGTACATTTCACTTGCAATTGTGGTTGGTTTGCGAGCCATCTGAAACCACTTAAGCCTCGTACACACGGGACGACGATCGTATACAACAGGTCGTATGAACGACCATTGTATGCGAAATCGATCGTTCGTATGCGCGATTAGAACAGCCGACATACGACGGTCGTACAAGGGGAGTTGTATGAGCAGACTAGAAAACTTGATCGTACCAACAAGTGGTCATATGACCATTGTATCCTGTGTACAGAGCATTAGAGTTTATTGAGATGCATTTCACCTACATCAATCTGCTTCAAGTTGTTTTTGCTTTCATTTTAACTTGTATGGGAAGAGAAACATTCTAGACATGAACAAAACCCCACTGACAGGCCATAAAAGAAGCATAGAGTCAAATGACAGACATGATCCTATCCGCATGCAAAGCATTAATAAGATCTCATCTTGAATATACAGTTCAATTCTAGCCACTAAGAAGATTGCACAGAAGGGCATCTACATAAATTAGTGGCATAGAGATATCAGACAATATTACCCCGACAAAATTTCAATGAAATTTATTGTTCATTGAAAAGAGGCAATTAACCGCTTCCCAACCGCGTGGCGTATATTTACTGCTGCAGTGTGGTGCCGTATATAAGAGGAGATTCGCGTGTGTGCATTTAGTGGGTGGGAGCGCACCTCTGGCAGCGCGCTCTTGTGCCCACCGCACTCTGTAGGAGTGTGCCCGCGGCTCGGGTGGACCCGATGTCCGCCGGCAAGCCGCGATGACCTGCCAGAGAGAAAGAACGGGGAACCACCGATGTAAACACGGCGGTTCCTCGCTCTGTCAGTGGGCATATAAGAGATTTACTGATCCCTGTCACTGGGATCAGTTAGATCTGTTATGCCCATGGTAGCCCAGCCCCCTCCCAGTTAGAACACACCCAGGGAACACAGTTAACCCCTAGATCACCCCCTGCAGGTTAACCCCTTCACTGCCAATGACATTTATACAGTATTCAGTGGATATTTAAATTTCTGATCGCTGTATAAATGTCATTGGTCCCAGAAAAGCACCAAAAATGTCCAACATGTGCAGATCGCCACCATTAGCAGTAAAAAAAAAAAAAAAAATGTAAAAACGCCAGAAATGAATTCTCATGGTTTGTAAACGTGGCAACTTTTGTGCAAACCAATCAATAAACGCAGATTGTGATTTTTTTTACCAAAAATATGAGGAAAAATATAAATCAGCCAAAACCAATGAATAAATTAGTTTTTTTATATATTTTTTGGGATTTGTATTTTAGCAAAGAGCAAGTAATATTGTTTTTTTTCAAAATTGTTGCTCTTTTTTGTTTATAGTGGTGATCAGAAATAATGCAGAGGTGATCAAATACCACCAAAAGAAAGCTCTATTTGTGGGAAAAAAAGGATGCAAATGTCGTTTGGTTACAACGTCACACGACCACGCAATTGTCCGTTAAAGCGACGCAGTGCCGAATCGCAAAAAGTGCTCTGGTCCTACAGTGGGAAATCCCTCCGGGGGCAGGGCCATCTTAACAGCATCATGGGCCCCCGGGAAAAGTAATGCACTGGGGCCCCTGCAAGCCTGTCCCAATTTTCGCACCTACTCTCAAGAATTAAAGTATAAATAGTTGATAGATTTATTAGATTTGTTATTAGATTTGTTATTAGATTTGATAGATGTGCTCCAACTACCCTGCAACCACGTGCAATGCACAGGGTTGTGGGGAGGTGATGCAGCATTTTGTGGCTCTGGCTGCATGAGCAAACCACTCATCCACATGGCCAGAGAACCTGTGTGAATGAGCCTTTTTTTTATACTACTTTTAAACATTTTTGACAATTCTGTTGAATAGATCAGTGGTTCTCATCCCTGTCCTTAAGTACCCCTAACAGGCCATGTATTGGTAATTTCTCTTAGATAAAATAGCTGTCCAAAATACCAAGCCATTGACTCTGATTTAAACCACCTGTGCAAAATGAAGGAAAACCTGAAAACATGGCCTGTTGGGGGTACTTGAGGACAGGGTTGAGAACCACTGGAATAGATGAATGAACAGGAAGTTGTATGAATTGAACACAGTGAGTGATTGGTACCGATCACTCACTATGTTCACTGAAGAAAGAGGACATATTTACCAACCCTCACCCCTACCCTGAAACCATTCCCCATGTGTGCAGAGAGAGGAGAAGAAGCTGCTGCTGCAGGGGGCACAGGAGGATTAGGGCTGCTTGGGGGGGTTAGACCCCGGACAGGGAGAATCATCATGGCTGATCCCATAGGGGGACTGGTTTTGGAGATAACAACCCCCCCCCCCCCCACACACACACACACACACACAGATTAATGATTATTAAGTATCCATTGATTTTCTTTTTTTTTTAATTATGAAAAAATAAAAAATAGAAATATAGTGAAATGATGAAGGCTGGGTTCACACTGGTGCGATGCAGGAAACCCTGTGAATGATGTGTGGGTTCCCGCATTGCACCTGAATCGCAGACGGTTCACACTGACATCTGTGGACCTCTGCAGGTGTCAATAGAAAGCTAATGACACCCCCAGATTGGTTCTCAGATTGCAGTGCGAACTGTGAAATGCTACAGGAATCCTGGGCGGACCAAAAAAATAGTCTTGCACCATTTTGGTGTAAATGTGGGGGGATTTCAGCCATACAGTTGCACAGACATTGCATGTGATGTGCACAGCAAAGTGGCGTGGATCACATGCAATGTTTGTGATTGCACAAGTGTGAACCCAGCCTGAAAGTTATTATAGGTGAGGGAATAGGACTAGCACTCAGACTCAGAATCCTATAATGACAGATCTAAGCTATAGGTAATAGAAAATGTGACACATTAACTAGATCAGTTAGTAAAGGGTTAAATAAAAGTGGCTAAGCAGTTATACATAGATCTGTAGAGGGGGCTGAGTGTGTTAGGGGGGGTGTTAGTGTAGAGGGGGAGTAGAAGTTACATTAGATAGGGGAATGAGGAGGAATGAGACTAGAAGAGAGGAGTGAGAAGCCATGCTGGATAAGATAGAAGACCTGAATGTAGGTGATGGGGGGCAGAGCTGGAGAGGGGAGAGCAGGAAAGAATACACAGGCTGGGGACAGTGAGTTGGAGGAAGACAGGATAGATGGGATGGGAGGAGGAGTAGAGGAGTCACTGCATGGAGACTGACCTGGGCACAATCCAAGAAGGGAGAATGTGAGCAGAAAAAGTATCTGGAAGGGGGGAGGGGTAACAAAACTTACCAGGTTGATAGAAGATAAAGCAGGGAAGAAGAGCTGACATCAGAGCACTGTGCAGGGAGAGCATGACAGGGGGCTGGGGATTGTCTGCTATTGCAGCAGAAAGGCAGAGGGAGGGAGATGCTTGTAAGCTGCAGGGCCCCCTGCTGTTCTTCCTGTCCCCAATGTATAAAGGCCACTGAGTGTTCTGTCGAAAACTCGGCTGTTTGTCTCTGCACTGGACTGTCTGACAAAGGGGTGGGGCTATGCATATTGGCCCCGCCCATCCCGACATCAGAGCTTCAATTTGACAGCTCTACTCACTCTCACTGCAGCCATAGCCCCCGACTTGCCTCCCCATCACTTTCTGTGCTGGATCTATGGTCACACTGGCGGTCGCCCTGCCCTAGATCTAACCAGCCCTGGTAGGGCCCCATGTGCTCCTGGGGCCCCTGGGCTGTGCCCAGGTGTGCCCGCTCAGTAAGACGGCCCTGTCCGGGGGTGAAGTGGTTAAGGTGATATCTGATTCATTTATATAAATTCTCGTTCCAACTTACTTGGTGCAAAGTTTCTCACTTTAACCACTTCATGATCGTATTATAGCCGAAAGACGGCTACAGCTCAGATCTCCTGTTCTAGGAGGGCTTCCATGGATGAACCCCCCCCCCCCCCCCACACACACACACGCATCCGGAAGGAGAAAAATTACTTATTTGCAAAATTTTATAACAGAAACTAAGAAAAAAAATGTTTTCAACATTTTCAGTCTATTTTCATTAGTTTAGCAAAAAATAAAAACCCAGTGGGAATGAAATACCACCAAAAGAAAGCTCTGTCTCAAAAAAATGATAGAAATTTCATATGGGTACAGTGTTGCATGACCGCGCAGCTGTCATTCAAAGTGCGATAGTGCTGAAAGCTTAACATTGGCCTGGGCAGATATGGAACATATGTGCAGTACTAGAATCATTCAAACACCACAGCACATTTAAAAAAAATACAGTGCACTGCAAAGTTGTAAATGAGCCCTGGAGATGCAAGGCTTTAGATTATATTTTTGCCTTTTTGTTGAACTTAATGAACAAACACATGGATGATAGTATAAAGCAGTAGCGCCATGATTGGCTCATAATGCTGCTCTCCCCCAGTCTATGTTTTAATGAGGCTAAAGCCTCGTACACACGGTTTGACAGTCGTATACAACAGGTCGTACGAACGACCGTTGTATGCGAAAACGATCGTTAGTACGCGTGATTAGAACAGCCGACGTACGACGGTCGTACAACAGAAGTTGTATGAGCAGACTAGAAAACTTGGTAGTACCAACAAGCAGTCTTACGACCGTTGTATCGTGTGTACAGAGAAGTTGGTCCAACAAGTTGTATTGTGCAAAACACGCATGCTCAGAAGTCAGGAACGGCCAGGCACAAATTACATGCACCTGAACTTTCTCTTTATATGTTCATAACACGTCACTACGTTCAGCTTGGTCGTACGATCGTTTAGTGCAGTCAGTATGCTAGATACAACAGCCAACATACAATTTGGTCCGTTCGGTCGTACGACCGTCGAACCGTGTGTATGAGGCTCAGACAGACTGAGGCACCTATTCTAGCTCTATAAAAAATACATTTGCATATACAGTGATACCTCGGTTCACAAACTTAATTCGTTCCACGACTCTGGTCGTGAACTGAGGCAAATTTTCCCACAGGGTTCAATGTAAATCAGGTTAATCCGTTCTGAACTTTTTTTTTGTTTTTGAACCAAAAATATGAAACAAAGTACAAGAGAGTATGCACTTTTTCAACAACATGCTTGCTTTGAATTTTCTTTGGAACCATACTGGACGTTTGGTACAGTACAGTATGTGATAAAAAGCACACAAAAAAGCTTTACAGCAAGTGTGCACAGGGGTGTACAGTACAATACTGTACAGTATGTGCTAAAAAGCACACCAAAAAGCTTCTCAATACTGTAATTGTCTTCACAGTACACTTTCAGTGTCTCTCTGTTACCGCAATCTCACCTACAGGAAGTCACGACCATGTGGCAGAGCAGGAAAGATGGACGCGGCTCGTGTTCATGAACCAAAGCGGAGTTCGCGTACCGAAGCAAATTTTTGTGAACTCTTCTGTTCTTGAACCAAGTTGTTTGTGAACAGACGCGTTCGTGAACCGAGGTATCACTGTATAACTGTACATATATTGCTTAATGGATACATGACTAGATTAAATGGTAATTTATTACATATGCATGGAAGTCAACTTTCAACCAAACCCTCGTACACACAGGCAGAATGTCAGGAAACATTTGCAGATTCCAAAAAAAATGGCCGACATTCGGCCCGTGTGTCTGTCGGACATGCGTGCTGGAAAACCAGCAGTCGTCCGACTCCTGATCAGCGCTCTCAGCCAATGGCAGAGAGTGCTGCTTGGAGTGTTCTGGTGGGGGGGAGGCTGTCCCCCTGTTAGAACACAACAGCTTAGTGGGGGGGATTGGTGGACTAACCTCTCCCACTGCTACCACAATTTGGCAGCACCTACATTTTGTAGCGGCATGCTATACACACTGCTTCATTTCTCTGCTCATCTTGCACAATGCATTTTGTCTTTATACTCTGAAAGTCAATCCCTTGTTCCAGAAGTCTGTGATCAGCTGTGGTTGTGGCTACAAATGAAGTGTAATTTTGTGGGTGTAGCTACAAATGAAGTGTAATTTTGTGGGTGTGGTTAGAAATGAAGTGTAATTTTGTGGGTGTGGTTAAAAATGAAGTGTAATTTATTGGTGTAGCTACAAATGAAGTGTCATTTTGTGGGTGTAGCTACAAATGAAGTGTCATTTTGTGGGTGTGGTTACAAATGAAATGTCATTTTGTGGGTGTAGCTACAAATGAAGTGTCATTTTGTGGGTGTGGTTACAAATGAAATGTCATTTTGTGGGTGTAGCTACAAATGAAGTGTAATTTTGTGGGTGTGGTTACAAATGAAGTGTCATTTTGTGGGTTTAGCTACAAATGAAGTGTAATTTTGTGGGTTTGGTTACAAATGAAGAGTAATTTTTTGGGTGTAGCTACAAATGAAGTGTAATTTTGTGGGTGTGGTTACAAATGAAGTGCCATTTTGTGGGTGTAGCTACAAATGAAGTGTAATTTTGTGGGTGTGGTTACAAATGAAGTGCCATTTTGTGGGTGTAGCTACAAATTAAGTGTAATTTTGTGGGTGTGGTTATAAATGAAGTGTCATTTTGTGGGTGTAGCTACAAATGCAGTGTAATTTTGTGAGTTTGGTTACAAATGAAGAGTAATTTTGTGGGTATAGCTACAAATGAAGTGTAATTTTGTGGGTGTGGTTACAAATGAAGTGTCATTTTGTGGGTGTGGTTACAAATGAGGATATGGTCAACAGGGTATCCTCAGATTCCATTTTCAAGATATGGTAACTTTATCATATCATTTAACATGCACTGAATTTGAAAAAAGGATGGGGTATTGCATTGGTACAGTTTTTCTCATGATATATAATTAGCCCTAAATAGTTATTGTTTTGCCAAATTTCTCAATTATTGTAGTGAAACCACAGCGTTGTTGAAAAAATATTAAATTTCCCCTAGGTTTACTCTGCTTTTCAAGGCTTAAAGCCGGTTTTATTGCGGTTCTCTACATTTTCATGCTCCATTGAGAGCCTCCCAAGTGCTGTACCACATCCGCTGGTCCATCCCAATTTATAAGCCCCAGCTCTACTGTAAATCTCTGGCTTACATTACTGAACCACGTGTCCTACCACATAGTAAGCTTTCATATCTATGGAGAAGTCTTTGTTCTATTCCACAGCTTGCATCTGCAAGGCCATGTGCGTAGTTAGTGATTTCTAGGTGCAGTCAGGCACAAAAGTTCTCTATAGATTTCTGCCTTTATTTTCATAACAAAACATACCCTAATTTTCACATTGCATTGCAAATAGTTTGTTTTTCTATTATATCAAACCAATATCTAAATGCAAATTAGCTCTAACATCAGATTCTTCCTGTCACAATATAATGCAGAAGCAAAAATAAAAATATGAATAACATTAATTAACCGCACAGGGATGTAATGAAAGATGTGATATTTCAATCCCAACTGGAATATTTTGCATCACTGTGACAGAGATAGGCATTTTGTTTGCTTTACATGGTCTTCACCATGCTAGATAAAACAGTAATTATTTATGTTTAAAATTCAAAATGAATAATCAAAATTATTGTTTAAGTAATTGAATAAAATAAAATGATTGCCATGGCTATATTAAAACTCAACTCCAATTGAATTATTGTTATTATTTTCTCATAAATCGGTGAAGGCTTAAAACCTGTGTTGTTTTTTTAATCGGAGTCTGTGTTATATTTTATTCACAATGACCTGACTGTAAAAATCTTTTTTTCCCATGCAACTCAATGCTCCATAGATCACCCCACACTCAGAGGGCAGGCTTCACAATGCCCCCATAGAACCCAATGGTTTGATCGATAACTACTTTTGGGGCTCCTTTACACCAGATCTGGTCAAACAGGTACAGATGTTTATGCAAAAAAAATGAATGTATTTCAATGAGCTTAGTTGACACTATTGTGCTTGCACGATTGTGTTTACACCATTAAGTGCTTTCATGTGCATTTTTTTAAAAAAAAGTATAGCATTCTGAATTTTTCCACATATTCATTAAAAAAAATGCATAATGCATAATGCCAAAAAATGAGCCACAGCAGAACCATAAACCCACTGCAACTTCAACACAAACACATTACAAATGCCTGTAAACGGATATGAGGAATCACACACACTGGCCGTGGGGATTGTCCTGTAAATGAGCCCTTAATGGGTTGCCAGTGACATAATCACCATGATTTAAGGCCAATTCACACTTGCGTGCGGTGACATAAGTTCTTCTGCACAAAAGAATGCTGGGCACCACTAGGACACACAGAAAACAATTGTTTTCTGTGTGTCCTATTCACACTGCAATCCAGCACAGAGCTGCGTTGCAATAATCTGCGCTAAAATACAGACATGCTGCGTTCTGAGCTGAATCTGCGCCATGTTGAGTTCTGTGTTACTATGTACCTCATACTCATTCACTTTGGGGGGCGGGATCTGGGGGATTCTAGATTCTAATAAGCCCCCCGCATGGGGAAAAGGTTCTTTGGGGGGGCAGAGTTCCCCTGCGCCAAAGTACTTCCCCAATGTTGAGTGCATGTGGCCTGGTATGGTTCAGGAGGGGGGCTTCCGTGTTTACAAAGCTTTTGTGCTTCCGTCCTTTCCTTTTCTCCCTGCCGTAATTTCACGCATGCGCAGTGACTTTATAGCCAAGCCTCGTTTTCGTTGTGGGTACTATGACAACCCTGTCACCGGCATAGCCAAAATCCCAATTGAGCCCGTGTTGTCGTGGGAATGCGGAGCGATGCTGTAGAGAGGCCAAGATCTTGGCACGGCATGTTATTGCACGGACTAACAACACGAGAAGCGTGCTGTAAAAAAGGAACATTATGCGCATGCGTTGCTGACATCAGAGAAGTAAACCACAACGGATTACAAGAAAATTAAGTATGATAGAAAAGATCCAAATACAGCGATTTGCACAGTATGTGCTGATTATTTAAATGGGGAATTTTTTACTTTGAGAGTTTACAACCACTTTAAGTATAACTGTCTTTTTTTTTTGCTGGAGCTGGGTTTTAAATAATATTTACATATTACTAAATCCCAAATTAATAAACAGCAATAGAAGAAAATGTCATGGCCAGGTCCTGCTTCTCCTTGTTGAAAGTATATTATAATGGTTATTTTTTTGTAATGTATTTCCTATTTGTGAAAATGTATTCATTATTTATTTAAAAAAAAAACTCTTTTTGTCAGCGCATAATAATCTACATTCCCCAAGCAAATGGGATAAGTATATTTCTTACTACATACAAATCTTTTTCTGTTATCTACAGCTAACCAACAGCACACATCATGTTGTCAGCCTGTTCCTGAATTGGATCTCAAATTGCAGCATTATTTTAGATTAGAATTCAGGACAAAAAAATGCATAATACTAGGTTATATCTATTTAGCATGTCTTCCTTTCTCTGACACTAAAGGTAACATTTCCCAACATTATGTACTGCCTATAACAAGCGTCAATCAATTTTTTCCAGGAAGGCCAATGTACTTAATGTAAAGCAGGAAACATCAGCTGAACCATTAAGTGCAGCATATGTTTATATATAAGAATTACAGCATAAACTGGGCTCCATTCATGAAGCCATATGGAGCACCTTAAAAATGCAGTACAATACCACTCAGTATTTTTCAAAAAGTTTTTTTGCATGCACAAAAAAATCTCACTAAAATACTGCATGAGTTAGTTTATGAAGTCATGCGGGATTTTAGTAGTGAAAACATGCGCTAATTTAACTCCAGTAGCTGACATATTTATTTACGGTAGTTAATACAGTGTTGTTAAGGAGCAGGCAGGCGGCTGCTAGCGTCCTTAACCACCAGTAACTGTCATGGTTGTTAAGGAGCGGACGGCCGCTGCATTCTTAACAACTGATGAGTTATTAGCTGTCATTGGGGCTCTGGCAGTGCTGACAATGCAACATTTTTTTGAAAAATGGCATAGGTCCCCTTCAAAATCCATACCAGACCCTTATCCGAGCATGCAGCCCTGAGGACAAGCAAACCCCCCCTCCTGAACCATACCAGGCCACATGCACTCAACATTGGGGAAGTACTTTGGGGCAGGGGAACTCTGCCCCCCAAAGCACCTTGTCCCCATGCGGGGAGCTTATTAGAATCTAGAATCCCCCAGATCCCGCCCCCCAAAGTGAATGAGTACAAGGTACATAGTAACCCTGCTCCTTCATCAAAAAAAAGTGTAGTGTAAAAAAGGAGGCAGTTTATGACAAGCCCTTTATTGAAAAAAAAAATGTCCCTCCCGGTGTAGGCCCATCATCAATCATGAAGCCTACCGCCGACCCTAAAAAAAAAAAAAAAAAGATCTTCCCCTGATGAAGGCTCCTGCCATCTAACAGTTTTCAAATAACTAAGTGGTGATGCCACCTGGTGATGTCTCTAGGCGGCCACGCCTCTGTGTGATATCACTGACCCGGGGCCTGGTATAGATTGGGGGGAACCCACAACGTTTTTTTTCTTCATTTTTCATTGCCGGCAATTTTTTTTTTACATTCAGCTGTCAGTGGGGAACCCCTGCTGACAGCTGATGACTCATCAGTCAATAAACGCTTATTGGGATTTTTTTTTACCAAAAATATGTCGCAGAATACAAATTGGTCTAAACTGATGAAGAAATTAGATTTTTTAGTTTTTTTTATTGTGAATGTTTTATAGCAGAAAGTAAAAAATATTTTTTTTTATTCAAAATTGTTGTACTTTTTTGTTCATACCGCAAAAAATAAAAACCGCAGAGGTGATCAAATACCACCAAAAGAAAGCTCTATTTGTGGGGAAAAAAAGGACATAAATGTTATTTGAGTACAGCGTCGTACGACCGCACAATTGTTAGTTAAACAAACACAGTGTCGTATTGCAAAAAATGGCCTGGTCAGGAAGGGAGTAAAACCTTCCGGAGCTGAAGTGGTTAAGGATGCGGCCGCTGGCTTAACAACTATTTTGTTTACTGGTTGTTAACCACTTCAGCCCCGGAAGAATTTTGCACTTTAGGACCAGAGCACTTTTTGCGATTCGGCGCTGCGTCGCTTTAACTGACAATTGCGCGGTCGTGCGACGTTGTACCCAAACAAAATTTGCGTCCTTTTTTTCCCACAAATAGAGCTTTCTTTTGGTGGTATTTGATCGCCTCTGCGTCATTTCTTATCGCCGCTATAAACAAAAGAAGAGCGACCATTTTGCAAAAAAACCCAAATTTCTTACTTTTTGCTAAAATTCAAATCCAAAAAAAAAATATAAAAAAACATTTTTT
>BLSH010528386.1:49807-61742 GCA_018402905.1 Glandirana rugosa
CCTTTCTTTTTCTCCCTTTTTACCGAGGTGGTTTTTCTTTACGATCTCTCTCTCTTCTTCTAAAACTGCTACAGAGAGATCGGTTAAGTCTTCTCGATTTGTCTGGACTGGGAGTGGTTTTGTGTACTCCTCTTACCCTGATATTGCTCCTCCTCCCTCGGTTGTCCAGATCTTCTAGATGCCTATTCATCATTATCAGATGATGTGAGTGATTTGACACCACTGTATCTAATCTAATTAAGGCTTTGTCTCTCTTCTTATCATGTCTATCTTTAGAAGCCATCTGTTCAGTAAGCATCAAGATGTCAGCTTTCAGATCTGTTATTGCAGTAGAGAAAGAATTCTTGATGTCCGCAGCTATCTCCATCATATCTGTGTAGGTCAAAGGAGTGTTTTGGTGAGGGTCAGGTCTGTTTAGCTCTTCTGAATTGGCTAGAGAGACATCGTCAAAATCTTCTTCTCTCTCTCTAGCATTTCTTTTTGGTGGAGCCATTTTTCCCTCTTTTTCTTTCCCTTTGTAGTTGAATTTTTGAAAGTAAGAGGGGATTTGGTCATAGTTAGATGACGATGAGGATCGTAGGTTGCGGCTTGGTGTATTCTTAATAGTATATTTGTCCATATTTGGGTCTAATAGTCAGAGGAATGAGACCTTGCTTTCACCCCCTAGTCTGCACATTCTAGGCTTTAAGCTTGCATAGCTGCAAGTTTTATAAGTGAGGGAGATAATATAGAGTAGAATTGCAGTGTAGCAGCTGAGTTTGACTGGTTGTTTTAATCAAAGCTCCCAATATATGATGTAATGTTAAGGGCTGGTATAAGTCACTGTGGGAGTACCAAGATGGCCGCTACAATGTCTTGTTGAGGGATGTATATTGAGGGTGGACCAAGATGGCCGCTGTTCAGGCTTTGGGGGCTTCACCACAGAGATGCACTTCTTGGAATATTTGAAAGAACCACCGCTTATGGGAGACCACTGAGAAGGTGGACCAGGAAAATCCAAGAGCCCCAGGAGGTGAGTGTACTTGGACTCAAGTGGAATTCAGCCCGTGGCTAGCGGCAGTCACTAGGCCTCAGAACGCCACAATCAGATCAATAATGCAGCATCTAGCCCTCGTGGTATGGAGAGGTTTGGTGGGTCCCCGATGGGTGTGTAGTGGTGTCTGGGTAAGTGTCTATGAAATTCGGTGGCCGTTGGTACCGCCGCGACTAGGCCTCAAAAGCCGGGGACTAAATTTATGGCCCTGCGGACCGGGTCCGCCGATCTTTGTCAGAGAGGCTTTATTTTGCAGCTTAGGGGACGGGGAGGCTGGTGGGGGTAGTAGTGCCTCTTACCCTGGTCCCAGGCGGTCGGATGGCGGCCGATTAGATTAAGGCTTCTGGAGCTCTTTTTTCATGCGTCTGTTCCCATCAACGTCCAGGCCACGCCCCACCGTTTTAAAGTATCTGTAGGATGTGCTAAATTATACTCAGTGTCATGCATTCCCCAAACCTAGTGCAGAGCCACACAGCACTTGTCTAGCCACATAGCATATGGCTGGCAGACCAGCTGCTGTTACAACAAAAGGGTTGTCAAGCAAAAGGGAAAAACTATAGGTAACATACCTGTAATGCTGATCTAAGAAATATCTGTGATTAAAGTGACAAAAATACTGTGTAAACTGTGGGAAAATTCTAAATACAGACATGCACTGTAAATTAGGGCTCATATAAAAGTGTGAACGTTTCAACACAAGTGTCTCACTGTATGCTTTTTGTATGCTATATGATGTATAATATGTTCTAACAATGTATTTACTTTTTCCTCTACCAAAGATCTTTTCCCTTGTAATTTACTACTAATATACCTTTTGTATTATCTATACCCATAGACAAATTGTGATATGATACTCCTGACGAGAGGACGGATCCTCGAAACGCGTAGAGTATTGTGTACAGTGTAACACCTTGAATGGCATAGCACACAATTCCTGTGCGTCTGTTTTCATTTATGTCACCATGTACCTATTATGATCAATTGTCAGCCTTTATGTCATTGCTCTGTTACCTTAACCAATTGTCAGCTGTTTTTATGATATTATTTTTCATGTGTATAATAAATGCATTGATTATATCCATCTAACCCATGTACTTGTTACTTGATGCATGTGCCACTTGATGCAACCTTGCAATGGCTCTCCTCATTCAAAGTCTCAACGACCGCTTTTTTCTTTTGTATGCCTAACAATGTATTTAGAGGAGGATGGACTGGGGAGTTGGGAAAGGAAGGGGAAGGATGAGTTGAAGGGATGTGGGATTATAGCGGTGCTATTCAAAGTACACAGAATAATGAACTGTATTTAACCTCCCTGGCGGTATTTCCGAGTGTGGCTCGGGGTGGAATTTCAGTACCATTAGCGGTAACCCCGAGCCACACTCGGGATTGCATCGCTGGATCCTGTAAGAGGTTACTTACCTTGTCCCCGGGATCCCGCAATGTATTCCCGCAGTGTACGGCGGCCGGATCTTCCTCCCGATGCTCTGTGTGCCCTGGCTTCCGTTCCCTGCGAGTGACGCAACGCGGGGGGGCGGAACCGGCGGCAAATTCAAAAAGTATAAAACACAAACACACTGATACATTGTAATCCTGTTGGATTACATTACTAAATAAAATAAATTGACCTTGGTTTGCCCCCCAGTGCTTTCTCCAGTGCCCTTGCCTGCAGTTTTACTGTACTTTGTGTCTGGAAACTGCAGAACGACCATGGCATCAAAAAAGCGCACCTCCACCTCAAAAGCGGTATATGACCTGCTGGAAAACAGCGACAGCGATACAGAATTGACTGATAGCGATTCGTGGGGAAGTTCGTCATCAGACACAGAAAGTGATTTCTGCGATGATCCTGCGACTGTGCCCAGCGATGTGTGGACTTGGTGCTCGATTGACTGTGGTACGGAGCACGTATCGCCCCCAACATTCCCCTTCACTGGAGCACCTGGCATCAAAGTGGATGTTGAGGATGAAAACCCCTTAGCATACCTCCAACTCTTTTTGACCAATGAGGTTATTGAAAAAATTGTTATGGAGACGAATCGATACCAGGAGCAACAAGCTGCTATGCATCAGAGGTTTTCAAGGAGCAGAAAGTGGAAACCCGTGACCAAAGAGGACATCTGGAAGTTTCTTGGCCTAATCACTCTTCAGGGAGTGGTGGGGAAACCCCTGCAGAAGTGGTACTGGACAACCAACAAATTACTGGCCACTCCTTTTTTTGGCACGGTCATGTCAGAGTACAAATTTTCTCTGATAATGAAATATTTGCACTTTGCAAATAATGAAGAATTTGATGAGACTTCTCATCCAGCTCCAAAACTCAAAAAGATTTGGGAGGTTTATCAAATTATTCTGAAAAATTTCCAGCAGACCTATGTACCCAACAGAGACACCTGTAAAGCACCTGGAAACTGCCTCCCATTCATTACAATGGGTGCTTTCACACTGGGGCGGTGCGCTTGCGGGATGTTAGGAAAAGTCCTGCAAGCAGCACCTTAGGGGCGGCTTGGGAGCGCTATATACAGTGCTCCCAAGCCGCCCCTAAGGTGCTGCTTGCAGGACTTTTCCTAACATCCCGCAAGTGCACCGCCCCAGTGTGAAAGCACCCATTGTAATGAATGGGAGGCAGTTTCCAGGCGCTTTACAGGTGATATTTCTAGCGCTAAAATGCCTGAAAACTGCCTTCAGTGTGAAAGGGGTCTTAGAATAGTTTTCCTCTCATTTACTGTTGTGGCTGCATCACAAGAAGTGAAGGGAAATTTCCCCAAAAGAACATCGATGACAAAAAAGCCTGACAATGCTTTATGTATTTCATGCTTTATCTAAAATGAAAATAAAAAAAGTTTGGCTTTAGATATACTTTAATCACACATAAAACGCAAATTTAATGACAAAAAAGGCCATGTGAGGAAATTTAACAAATAGTGCACCATTACACTGAAAACTTGACAGGAGGGGGGAAGACCCTTGGCAAATTGTTGGTATAGTGCATTTAATGAAGTTTGCTTTTCTCCAGCCCTTATTCTAAAAATAAGAAAAGCAGAAAATATCCTCTATTTTTGTATAGTGATACAATATGCAGGTACAGGCACACAGAGAAAACAAGCATTTCTCATAATCTTACAATAACAGAATCTAACATCTGTCTCTGCTAATCATGTTAACAAATGACTGATTGTCTGGAAAACATTGAAACTGTATCTGTGGGGAATTGGGCCCTATATGAGCGCTGCCAGTAGAATAGAATAGATAATAATTAGACATGAGCGAAAGAATATAACAAGTTTCACAACTGTATAGCAAAACTGTACACATATCCATCAAAAAGTTCAGATTTCAACAATTATTGCAATCATGACCCCGAAAATCACCCATAACCATATGATTGAAATTACTTTAGAATACAGTTGACTGAATGTAGTCACACTTCAAGTGAATTCAAGATATTTAGGCCTGCTGAAGTTCTCCATTTTTTTTATTTATACATGCCAATCCATCTGATTAATTGAGAACTGCACAGTAAATAAATCTAAAGGAACAAGATTTATTAAAGCCCAACTCCAGGATATTAGCAAACCCCCTCCCATCTGCATCTAACTAACTGCTGGTATGTAAAAAAAAACTTTACAAATGCCCATTTTAATTTACTGAAATCGTGGTCATATGATGATCCTTTTCTCTGCTTCTGTTTAATTTCTGGGGTTCTTTTTCAGGTGTCTACATTGCTGCCTGATTGATGTGGCAGCCCTCTATTGGTGGAGGCAACACTTCCAACAGCCCCCCCACATAGGAGAACTCACGAGAGCGGCAAGGGGACCAGTGCCCAAGCAGACAACAGGCAGGAAAACATGTCTGGTCCCCAGGGCAGGATATCAGCTTGGCTTCAAGAGGAAACTGTGGCTTTGATCCATTGCACTGCTGGATGGTTTACCAAGAGGTATTTTGGAAGGAAGACTATAAGGTAATGGGCCATTTGAATTTCCTGGAGCTGGGCTTTAAATAATCCTGGAGGGCCTAACTTACCCATATCTTGAGAATATCTTTACTTATAAAATATTATGAACCTTATGACTCATTGGGATTGATTTACTAAAACTGGGGAGTGCAAAATCTGGTGCAGTTGTGCATAGAAACCATTCAGCTTCAAGTTTTTTTTGTTAAAGCTTAACTGAACAAGTTAAAGATATAAGCTGATTGGCTACAGCGGCACCCAATGTTGCTCTCCCCATCAATCCCATTGTCTACCTTTATTTTACATCACTGTTCTTTTAAGTGTGGAACACATGGGGGCACATGTGAATGCACTAGAAAAACTCAAACATTCACAGCAGTACTGAATGCATAACTCCATCTCTCTGACACCTTTATCTGTTTAATGGAAACCTCGACTGATAGGTAAACAAATAGAGGTTAGTATTTCTGACCACCTTCCGAAAATGCTAGTTGCTGGGCTTTAAGAGTTTCTAAGACACTAAAACAAGAATGCAGACCTAAAAATCTGAGTACATAGTGGTTGATTTTCTAAAGGCAAAGGGTGATAATAATACTTACTGTAAAAGTAAACAGTGTTTCCAGCCTTAGTAAATCAACCCCATAATCTCCATAGTTAATTCAAAGGGTACCTAGGTTACTCAGATACTACTGAAGCAATTAGATCAGTTATGACAGACAGTATTTTTAGATGGGATGTCAATATTGTTAGCTCCCACACATCCTAAGTACAGGTTTTCTAATGTACCTGTGTCTTTCCAACAGGGCATAGTAACTGGTTCACTTGATGAGTTTTAGTTGCAAAGGCAGCAACCAAGAGTGTACACATTCTGTGGCCGCAGCAAGAATTGGACCCCTGCACTGCAGCCATCACACAACCATGCACAATGACCTTAGGCATTTAGGGGGTTAAAGTTTGTTTGGTGATTAGGAGGTCTCAAATGCCTCTGAAAAACAATCCAAGCATGGATTAGTTTTCAGAGAAACAGCAGTCTTTGCCGCTAGTCTAAATGCACCCTAATTGCAGCCCTGCAGCTCTCCGTATCATTTTGCAGTGACCCAAATGTTACATTAATTCATTTAAAATAAAATGTTACGTTCATTCATTCACACTTAGGAGAGTGTTCTGAGTGCTATGCAAGCATGGGCGCAGCATGCTCTTTCTCTGCACCCAGTGCTTATAAAAACTTAGCCTCAGGTCACACTATGAACCGCATGTGAATCACACAGGAATCACACTGCATTCCTGTTCAATTCACATGTAATTTAGTGTGGAGCAAATTGAACCCATTCATTTTGAATGGCCTCAAATTGCACCACATCGCAGTAGTGCATGCACCAATTTTTGAGCCACACTGCAACCGGATCGCATGGTACGGTATGGCACGGTGCGGGCAGATGCACTGTGTTTGTTTTTTTTTTCCAAAAAGAATTTTATTGAAATGTATACTTCAGAGCAAACATATGAATACATACATTTTGAATTGTGCCAAACATAAAGCAAGTAAAAATACAATTAGATTTAAACAATGTATAAGATCGATCATCTCAAGTCGACTCGCTTACCTCTATAGAGGAATGACCATTACACTTACAGAGAAAAGAAGAAAAAAAAAAAAAAAAAAAAGACATAAAGAAGGAAAGAAGAACATAGCCCTTGTATTTCCTTGTATTAAGTTAGGTGAATAGTAAGGCCTATTCACATCTATCTTTAGTTGCGGCTCTTGTAATTTTTACCCTGATGTCCTATTTTCTTTTTTATTTATTGTGCCGTTTTTTCCTTTCTTCCCCCTTTTTCTTATGTCCCATTGTGGGTTTCAGGATCTTTGGACTTACTGGCGAGCTTCCCCAATGGCCACTCCCCACCCCAAATGGGAACAAACTGTGGGGTGGCTGGGTTGCTACGCCCAACGCAGTTGGGACCTGCCCTGATCTTTAGTTGAAACCCACACTTCAGTGAGTTGGGAGAAATGATTGATGTTGGCCGCTGACTATTTGTCTGACTTACGTACGTGGTGATAAAGCTGTGCGGGAAAGGGAAGAGAAGGAGAAGAAGAAAGAAAAAAAAAAAAAAAGGGGGTGGGGAGTGGAGGGGGTAATGTACAATGAGAGTAAAATAGGGGGGTGAGCTCCAGCCTCTCTCTCCTAACCTCACTCCATCCCCGTTCAGTTTCAGGGGGGGTATCTACCACCGCTGTTTTAGTGTATTATTTATTGGTTTATTCTTTTGTTGATAAATTCTAACCAACAAGCCCACGTTTTGTAATATTTTCCAGGGGAGTCTCCTGCTGATGCACTGTGTTTGTGACCTGTGTTTGGAGTGTTGTTAACCACTTCAGCCCCGGAATTATTTCCCAGGTTAGCACCAGAGCAGTTTTTGCGATTCGGCACTGCCTCGATTTAACTGACAATTGCGCAGTCGTGCGACATTGTACCCAAACTAAATTTGCGTCCTGTTTTTCTCACAAATAGAGCTTTCTTTTGATGGTATTTGATCACCTCTGCATTTCTGATCACCATTATAACCATAAAAAGAGCGACAATTTTGCAAAAAAAAACTATATTTCTTACTTTTTGCTAAAATCCAAACCAAAAAAAAAATATAAACAAACAAATTTATTCATGGGTTTTGGCCGATTTATATTCTTCCTCATATTTGTGGTAAAAAGAAAATCACAATCGGCGTTTATTGATTGGTTTGCACAAAAGTTTCTGCATTTTCAAACCATGAGAATTAATTTCTGCGTTCTTATAAATTTTTTTTTTTTTACTGGTAATGGCGGCGATCTGTGATATATTCGGACTGTGATATTGCAGCGGACATGTTGGACATTTTTGACACTTTTTTTGGGACCAATGACAATTATACAGCGATCAGAAATTTAAATATCCACTGATTACCGTATAGATGTCATTGGCAGGGAAGGAGTTAACCTGCAGGGGGCAGTGAAGGGGTTAACTGTGTTTCCTAGGCATGTTCTAACTGTATGGGGGCTGGGCTGCCAGGGGTACCAGAGATCTAACTGAGTACAGGGATCAGTAGATCTCTCACATGCCGCTTGTCAGAATGGGAAATCGCTGTGTTTACACCAGCGGTTCCCCTTTCTGGCTCAGTCACAGGGCATCGTGAGTCACCGGCGGACATCGAGTCCGCCCGACCCACGGCCCGGCTCAGGGAGTGTGCGGAGGACGCTCGCCCCCTAGCCGTCGTGCACTAAAGTGACGACTATAAGCGGCGATTCGCGGGACAGAGCCACTCTGTCGGCGCTTATAGTCATTCAGTGGTCGGCAAGTGGTTAAGATTGCACAAATCACAAGGGCAGTGCAATTTAAATGCGGTGTGGGAAACGCTCATGGATTATAGGGTTTACCACACTACATTAGTGTGAACCTAGGCTTAGCCTTGGCGAGTCTCAACAATTCAAAATATAAAAGCTGAACTTTTAAAAGACATGAATAGCTTTAAACTAAGAATTATTTTTTTTTTTTTACATAAACGTATTGTTTTCTTTATAAAAATGCATTTCTTATTTTAAGGCACATTGGTTTTATGCATTTACCAGGCATTGAAATAAATCGATAACTGAAAAAACTTTAAATTACATTGGCTGACACAGCTAGTAACTTTTTATATTCTACTTTAATGCAGTTTATCCCACTTTTGTCATTTTTACTTGACATGTTGTAAAAGTATGCAGTTCTGTCTTTTGGCCATCATAATTCTCAAATCTGACATTAAATTGTGAACCTTTAACAGTGCCCTGAAGCCACAAGCGTATGGAACTGAAGACCAGAAAGATTTAAAACTATGGAGAACTGCAAGATGTGCAGGTAGTAGAAGGTGAAACTAATGAGCTTTGCTAAATTCGGAAAAGAGCGTCCTTCGAGTCACAACTTGGGTTAGAAGCCTGTTCCAATTATAGCTTCCTTATGTCAACTATTCAGAATGGATAAATGTAATTGTTATTTCTTCAGCATGTTATTTATGAATGGTCATGTAAATCCATAAATCAGCTGTATCTGCAGTTTTGACATTTTGGATGGTATCCAGTCTTCGCAGTAGAAAAACACTATTTTATATTTTTTCTGAAACGCTCATAAAGAGAGAACTGGTAGCAGGAAGTTTACTAAATGATTACTGGGAAACTACATACTGCACATATGCTCAGGATTACTGCACCTGGCATATTATTCATCTGATATGTCAAATTGGGGCAGACATATTCAAGTACAGTATCTCACAAAAGTGAGTACCCCCTCACATTTTTGTAAATATTTTATTATACCTTTTCATGTGACAACACTGAAGAAATGATACTTTGCTACAATGTAAAGTAGTGAGTGTACAGCTTGTCTAACAGTGTAAATTTGCTGTCCCCTCAAAATAACTCAACACACAGCCATTAATGTCTAAACTGCTGACAAAAGTGAGTACACCCCTAAGTGAAAATGTCCAAATTGGGCCCAAAGTGTCAATATTTTGTGTGGCCACCATTATTTTCCAGCACTGCCTTAACCCGTTTTGGCATGGAGTTCACCAGAGCTTTACAGGTTGCCACTGGAGTCCTCTTCCACTCCTCCATGATGGCATCACGGAGCTGGTGGATGTTAGGGACCTTGCGCTCCTCCACCCTCCATTTGAAGATGCCCATACAGATGCTCAATAGGGTTTAGATCTGGAGACATACTTGGCCAGTCCATCACCTTTACCCTCAGCTTCTTTAGCATGGCAGTGGTCGTCTTGGGGGTGTGTTTGGGGTCGTTATGTTGCAATACTGTCCTGCGGCCAAGTCTCCAAAGGGAGAGGATCATGCTCTGATTCAGTATGTCACAGTACATGTTGGCATTCATGGTTCCCTCAATGAACTGTAGCTCCCCAGTGCTGGCAGCACTCATGCAGCCCTAGACCATGACACTCTCACCACCATACTTGACTGTAGGCAAGACACACTTGTCTTTGTACTCCTCATCTGGTTGCCGCCACACTTGCTTGACACCATCTGAACCAAATAGGTTTACCTTGGTCTCATCGGACCACAGGACGTGGTTCCAGTAACCCATGTCCTTAGTCTGCTTGTCTTCAGCAAACTGTTTGCGGGCTTTCTTGTGCATCATCTTTAGAAGAGGCTTTCTTCTGGGATGACAGCCATGCAGACCAATTGATGCAATGTGCGGCGTATGGTCTGAGCACTGACAGGCTGACCCCCCACCCCTTCAACCTCTGCAGCAATGCTGGCAGCACTCATACGTCTAATTCCAAAAGACAACCTCTGGATATGATGCTGAGCACATGCACTCAGCTTCTTTGGTCAACCATGGCGAGGCCTGTTCTAAGTGGAACCTGTCCTGTTAAACCGCTGTATGGTCTTGGCCACCGTGCTGCAGCTCAGTTTCAGGGTCTCGGCAATCTTCTTATAGCCTAGGCCATCTTTATGTAGAGCAACAATTCTTTTTTTCGGATCCTCAGAGTTCTTTGCCATGAGGTGCCATGTTGAACTTCCAGTGACCAATATGAAAGAGTGAGAGTGAAAACACCAAATTTAACACACCTACTCTCCATTCACACCTGAGAAATTGTAACACTAATGAGTCAAATGACACTGGGGAGGGAAAATGGCTAATTGGGCCCAATTAAGACATTTTCTTTTAGGGGTGTACTCACTTTTGTTGCCATTGGTTTAGACATTAATGGCTGTGTGTTGAGCTACTTTGAGGGGACAGCAAATTTACACTGTTATACAAGCTGTACACTCACTACTTTACATTGTAGCAAAGTGTCATTTCTTCAGTGTTGTCACATGAAAAGATATAATAAATTATTTACAAAAATGTGTTACTTTTGTGGGATACTGTATAAGGTCATACAACCAAAACCTTTTGCGTAGCTAGCCCATTCTGATATATAGACATCTAATATTTCATATGACAATTCAAAAATGCCAGTCTTTTTGGCAAATGTTGTCAGAGTTGAGATGCATTTTCAGTATATGTAACATGCTGTGTAATATTTAAAACAGAGTCCCACCCTCATTTTAAATTGCAACTTCCACTGATCGGCTTCCTCCCCCCTCAGGTGTCACATTTGGCACCTTTCGGGGGGAGGGGGGAGTGGATACCTGTCTTTGACAGGTATCCTGTCCCACTTTCTGGAGTCTGGGCTGTGGCAAATTACGTCAGAAGCCCGGCTCCCTCCTCCTCCCTCTTTCTCTCTCCTCGCTCTGCTACTAGACGCCGGGCCAATAGCAGAGTGCAGTGGAACCTTGCGTATGCGCAGTAGGGCTCCCGGCGTGAAGCCATAATGCTACACTGCTGGGTTCCCTTACCCACAATGACAGCGCCAGCCAGGCCCGGACTGGGACAAAAAATAGGCCCGGGCATTTTAGACTGGGCAGCCCGATCGGGGGTGGCGGTAAGACAATAGTTCGCATAGGTGGTCGGTGACAGGATATTCTGTGAAACATCCAAGTCCAGCTAAGAGACATCCCCATATAGCACAGGAGAGACATCCCCAGTCCAGCAGAGAGACATCCCCATTACCAGAAAAGAGACATCCTCAGACCTGCAAAGAGACAGCCCCATTACCAGCAAAGAGACAGCTTCAGACCTGCAAAGAGACAGCCTCAGACCTGCAAATAGACAGCCCCAGACCTGCAAATAGATAGCCCAGACCTGCAAATAGACAGCTCCAGACCTGCAAAGAGACAGCCCCAGACCTGCAAATAGACAGCCCCAGACCTGCAAAGAGACAGCCTTTGACCTGCAAAGAGACAGCCCCAGACCTGCAAATAGACAGCCCCAGACCTGCAAAGAGACAGCCTTTGACCTGCAAAGAGACAGCCCCAGACCTGCAAATAGACAGCCCCAGACCTGCAAAGAGACAGCCTTTGACCTGCAAAGAGACAGCCCCAGACCTGC
>BLSH010528386.1:76955-94905 GCA_018402905.1 Glandirana rugosa
CATTTAAAATTTGTAAAAGAAAGATTTATTAACCAATTGGGTCCCTTTAAAGTTCTATGTATACTAATAGTAAGTTCAATATTTCATTGAGACCAGTATCTATGTCAATACTAAAACGTAGATGATTACTACTAATAAGACCCTATTCTGTTTTTGTATATATAATAAAACTACATTTTAGATAATCTTATTCTTAACAAAGTTCATATAGATTACTAACAACACTTACAATATTATATATATAGTATTGGTACATATGTTTTTATACAGATCTATATCTTCCACAAAATAAGTATCATAGACGTTCCCTACAGGGTCCAAATTAAATTTGTAAAAGAAAGATTAACAAATTGGGTCTTTATAACTTGAATGACTTATAATCATATGTATCTTGGATCTTCCCTGGGTTAAACAATTAGAAAGAAAATGTTTAAATTAAACCTGGGACATCCCTTGCAGATACTATGAATAAAACACCTTCTATATCTAGACATATTTTTGTATACATGGTTATGATATATATATTATAACATTCACAACAATCATTAGATATACTTGAAACAATTCTTATTCTAATAGATACTTGAAACAATTCTTATTCTAATAGATTTTACATCAAAATAATATATATGTTTTTGTCTTATCCCAGAATAATCATCATTAGTAGATGCAAAATCATAACTGTATCTATGACCAGAGTTACTTTATAACTTGAATGATAATCATATGTATCTTGAAATTTCCCTGGGTTAACCAATTATTTAGAAAGAAAATGTTTAAAATTTACCCTGGGAAATCCTTTGCGGATACTATGATTAAGGCACATTCTATATATCTAGACTATACTTTACGTATAATGGGAAACTTTAAAGTCTTCAGTTCGTTTAAACATGGGCCATTTCCTTATCTTCTTGGCTCTGTTTAAAATTCATTGTATAATAAAACTTGTTTCTAGATGTCAACAAGGTGATAAATGCCATTGTATTCTGTTCTGAGAGGATCACAGGTGTAATGACCTAATACTTTCTTAGCAAGGAGTCATGAACCTATTCATACATATATATATATATATATATATATATATATACATGAATTTTTTTTTTTTATTTTTTTTTTTTATTTATTTATTTATTTTTTTATCGTAGTTCTGACAGTGTACCGCATGCGATAATGTATGCAAATGAGTAATTATGATATGATGATCAAGTACCCTTGGTTACATGCGGTAAAGCTTTGTGAATTGACTCCAGTGTGTCTAGTAATTTAGTGAGTGTATAATAACGTTATTTGTTTTAGGTGTTGCTTAAGTTTGTAACAGGAAATACAGATAAAAGTATTAGAACATCTCTAGAAAACAGAAAACCTTGCAAGCCCTATGGCCGTGATGTATTTCTGAAATATGTTATTTGTGTAAAAGGGGCAATAAAAGCATAGATCCTCTGTCATCCAAACTAGCTCAACAATCAACATGTCTAATGGTTCCAGCTGGAAACAAGAGATAACAGAAGTGAAGACATTCTGTCAAAACTCAACAACCCTTGGTACACCAGGAGAAAAATCATGATGTAAAAATAAAATTATTTATAATGGATTTAGCACAGTGACAAGCAGTGGAGTGTAGAATTTAATCCTATCTATATTGCAAAGCAACATGTCTCAGAAGAGGGCAGGCATGTGGTAGCACCAATGCCATTCTTTACACTACATTGTCAAAACTATTTCAAATGATATAAACTTCAGTGTCAAAATATCACCATTTCCACTGCCAGACTGAAAGGGAGTAAAAAATAACTCTGCTAAGTAACAATTTACATCTAAAGTGACCATAAAATGTAATCCCTATGCAGTTTTGGAAAACTAACATAATTTTCTTTTGAATTGTATAATATATTTGCAGTCCCCACGGTCTGGACAGTCATGCATATGCGAAAAAAAATATAGTACCTGTACATGTGATCATTTCTTTTCCGCAGCATGTCATAACTGTACAGGTTTAAAGTGATATTAATACTCTCTTAAAAAAAAAAATAGCAAAGATATTATACTTACTGCTCTGTGCACAGAGCAGCCCCGATTCTCCTCTTCTCGGGTCCCTCGCCGGCGCCCTTTGCCCCTTCCTCCTGCCAAATGCCCCCACAGCAAGCAGCTTGCAATGGGGGGCACCCAAGCAGATTTGTTCACAAGGCTTGGCGCTGCATGTCCATTCAGACATGGAGCCGTGACTTGGCTCCACCTCCTCTCTCCTCATTGGCTTACTGGCTGTGATTGACAGTAGTGGGAGCCAACGGTGCCCGCTGCTGTCTCTACTAAGGAGGAAGGAGAGTCCCCAGAGACTCAAGGCTCTTGTGCACATCGCTGGAGGAAGATCAAGCTAAAGTAAATATTAGGGAGGGCCTGGGGGGCTGCTGCACAGAGGAGTTTTTTTATCTTCATGCTTAAAATGAAGGTTAAAAAAACCTTGAGTCTTTAGAACAACTTTAAATAAAGAAAAGAAACGAGCTTCTGTATTTTACTGAAGCTTTTCTCCCCATGCTGCTTATGTCATGGTGACATAAGAAACATTATTATATGAAGTGCCTGGTTTAGCAGCCATTTTTTATATTAAACATCTTACCAGCTTTAAAAGTCATGGCAACCTGTAGATCAGTTGTAAACAGAATTGCCATTAGAAATCACAGCAAAATATTTGTTTAAACCAGAGGTTTTTTTTCTAACTATAATTAAGGCCCTTTCACACGGGCTTTCCGATCAGGTCCACCTGTCAGTTATTCAGGCTGACTTGATCGGACCCTCCATTCAGCCTTATGGAGCGGCGGATGTCAGCGATGACATGTCCGCTGACACCTGCTGCTATCCGATCTGATCCTGTCCATGAAATCCAGACAGATGGAAACTCTATTTTCCATCTGTCTGGTGGATCGGATGGGAACAGATGAAAATGGACAGGCGGTCCATTTACATCCAATCTCCCCATATAGGAGAGCGGGGCTCTGACAGGTCCGTCTCTGCACAGTGAGCAAAGACGGACCTGTCATCCACCTGCTCAGCTCTTCTCTTACAGACGATCGCGGGTCGCCAGCAGACATCGAATCCGCCCGACCTGCGACCCCCCTCAGGGAGTGTGCAGCGGGCATGAGAGCGCGCCGGCACGTGCCCCCCTAGCTGCGCGAGTGCAGATCACCGTTTATAGATGGCAGTAAATGTACGCAACGCCATCTTTAAGTGACCTTGGCCACCTTGGGTGTGGCCAAATTTCATTAACATATGGGAGGGGCTTATGGGGCATAGTTAAACAAAACCTAGACTTACCTGTACTTATATAATGGGCTTTGATAGCTGTGCCACAAGCAAGAGTCCCAGACACATTTACACCTCAGCAAAATCAGTAAAAAAAAGAGTGACTCTTCCATTACATATGATTTTGTTCACACAGAAAATATACAGAGAGGTAACACTTTATGTGAGCCTACCTTAAAGAAGAACTTCATTAAAATAGTCAGGGATTGCTTAACAACCAGCAACTGTTAAGACAATGAGCACTTTGGTAAGGAGTATGTAATGTACAATATAGTGTATATAGTGCAGGAGTCTGTAAGTCAGAAGGCAGGGGAATGTGTGCAGTGCAAGGGTCAGGAGTATGTAACGTGCAGAGTGCTGCAGTCATTATCAGGTTTAGGAGTACATGCTTACAGAGAGCAGTGTCGAGAGTATGTAATGCATGGTAAAGTTTGGGAGTATACAACAAAAATCGTGTAGGAGTGAGGGTAGTGTAACACATAGTGTAGGAGGAAGGAGAGTACAAAATGCTCCCCTCGATTAATACTTTTCCCCACTTTACCCTTTGAGCAAAAATCCCCACTTCTTCCCCTTCAAAAAAAAAAAAAAAAATACATCAATCGATTTTTGTTGTGTACTCCCAAACTTTACCATGCATTACATACTCTCGACATCACTATTCTGCACTCTCACCCACCCCAGCACAAATCTTTGCCCCCCCCAGCACAAATCCTCCCAACATAAATCCCCCCCACAAACACTCTAGATCCACCTTCTAGTACAAATTCTCTTCCCCTCCAAATATTCCCCAACAGAAATTCTCCTACCACCCAATCCCTCACAAAACAAATCCTCTTTCCCCCAATCTCCACTCCCAGCAAAAATCCTTCCCCCACCCCAAATTCATCATCCCAGCACAAATTCCCCTCTCCCAGCACAAATCCTTTTCCAATCCCTAAGGCCTCATACACACGGACGTTTTTTGACGCTGGCGTTTTCTGGCGTTTTTTGCAGCTCTCCATGTTAGTCAATGGCCCCATAAAAAACTTTGGCGTTTTCGAGCTGTAGATGGCGTCGGCGTTAGTGAGCTGAAAGTAGAACCCACGGCCATCGCGTTCTGAGGCTGTAACGTTTTGGCATTTTTTGACGCCGATGCCACAAAACGCCAACAAACGCCAACTAATGCCAACAAACGCCAACTAATATTGTACCAGCGTTTTCCGGCGTTTTTTGACGCCGACGTTTTTAGGTTGAAAAATAGCAGAGGGATGATTTTTTTTTTTAAAATGCCTATTGACGCCGACGCTCACTTACGCTCACTAACGCCGATGCATAACGCCGAAAAACGCCGATTTTTTTCCTTGACGTCGGGCCCGACGTTTTGTTTATTTTTAAAGATACGCCCGTGTGTATGAGGCCTTAATCTCCCCTCCTGTGATGTAAATCCCCACTCTGTGTAAATCCACCCCAGGGAGATCTACCCAGTGTAATCCCCTGCAGTGGGAGGTGAATTAGCGGAGGCACGTGCTGGAACTTGTTCCAGCACTGGGCTCTGGGACTAAGGCCTGGTTCTGCGGAATGCTGGGAATGAGGCCCCAGGCCCTTGAGCAGTGTATGAATGAACGAAAAGGGGTGGAGGGAAGAGGTCCCTCAAACAGGGTTCTGTAACTCCAAAAGAGCTGTGGGAAACACTGCAGTATAGTGTACAGTGATAAGCTTTGTTACAACAGTACAACAAGGTGTGGCAACAACAGGTGTAATGTTAATTAATTAAAATCAGACAACATTGTCTTAGGTTAAAACCACCATACCCACTCTATATCCAAACAAAAACAACTAAGTATAGGCATAAAACACTGAATATTGCACTAGGCAAGCAAATTTTCCTCAGAGCTAAGTGAATAAGGTGAAGCTCTGCTGACTTTCATCAACCAATCATGAGTAAGCAAAAATGCTGTTTGTATTTTTTTCCTTGCATGTGATTGGGTATTCTTTGCACAGTGAAAGTGCAACTTACCTTGCAAAGTGAACAACTCTGCTCAAAAAACATTGTTTACTGACAATGATAGCTTTGTAACTAGCTTGGAGAATGAGTGAAAGCAGTGATTTGCTCCCACTACTTTCTCTTCTACCCTGTCTGCCTTTTAAAATAGCGGTATACAAAGTTTCAATCAGACAGAGTCTGAAAGTAAACAGTTCCTGCTGTGAATTCTTTTTAGAAAACCCATAGGCTGGATTTAAATCTATTCTTTGCACATTGATGTGAGTTGTTCATGTGTTTTGGGGGCATCACATTCATTTCTGATGAGCCACAAAAGTAAATGCATTCAACACGTCACCTGAATCTTCAAGATATTACACCCCATAGATGTAAATACTTATGCATTGTGGTGCACTGTGTTGCCTTAAAATGGGTCAGGTGCATTTTAGTGTGCTGAACCTCATTAAAAATTGAATGGATGGGTGTATCACAATGGACGTTAAATGCGAATACATAGATGTGCTGAGTCTGTAATGTTCTATAAATACGGTATCCTGTGTACATGCTACATTCGATATTTATGTATGTATATGTATATGTAAAACAAAAATTTTTTTGTAAATAATAATAATAATAAAAAATAAAATAACAGTTTAAAAACATAAACTGAATATATAAAATTGACCCAAAACCATCATAGGTGGTATCTTAATATTAGTTTTCGCTGTTACAGCTTCTACTCTCTCTTAACACTGAATGTAATGCAATTTTGTTTGTTAATATATACAGTGATGCCCACAGTAAAGAAAATGAATAGTAAAAATAATTAAAAATTTTATAAATAACTGATTAAATACAGAATTCAAAAGTAAATGCCTTAAGGAAATGAATTACTATTTACTAGGGATATACTGATACTCAGCCTTTTCGCGAGTATCGGTACTCGCAAAAATTGGTCGATACCGTAAACCAATACCGGAAGTGGGCAGAAGTGACGTCGGCGGTGCAGATGTCGGTAGCAGATAAAGATTTGAGGCCCTCCATTGTACGGTGTGTGCTGATACATGACGCATGTCTCTGGCTGTTGTGCCGTCTGTCTCCTCCAGGCTGTCTGTTAATGGCGATTGGCGCTGTTACACCACGTCCCGTGTGGCGATCGGTGAGTGAGTGCTGTGTTGATGTCTCCTCTCCTGTCTTTGCAGCCAGTGAGTGTTACCTGTACATGACCCACACCACAGCAAACATGTCTCTCTCAGCTTAAATGGCGGCCAGTGAGTGTTACCTGTACATGTCCCACACCCACAGCATGTCTCTCTCTGCTTACATGGCTGCCAGTGAGTGTTACCTGTTACATGTCCCACACCACAGCAAGCATATCTCTCTCTGCTTACATGGAGGCCAGTGTGTTACCTGTAATACATGTCCCACACTGTAATGATATCACGTGCGGTACACACAAAACTTGCAACCATTTTGTGAAGGGTCAGCCATGACGGTTCTAACTTAGGACAAACACCTCATGCCTCGTCCCCCCTCCTATCAACTTAGGAATTCCTGGGTCACTGTAACAGGCTCCAAAAGGTCTGGAGGTGTTTTGGCAAGCCTGATCATAAACCAATAAATCAGATCCATTAAGAGACAGCACAAGATGCCTGAGATAATGAAGGGCCATAAATCCCCCTCAGGCAGCTGTGACCTTCCAGAGACCCTTAATCAATTTTAAAGGTAGAATTTACCCACATTTCATAACTCCAGATAGCAACGTAGCATCTTAATAAAAAGTATATATTGTAATGCGGAAATTCATACCGAATAAAACGAGTCCAAACATTGATAAGTCTGATCATATGGAAAACCACTGATAGTTTCTCCTCTTCCCAGGGTGATGGAAAGTGACAGGTATGTTGTGTTTAAACTTATTTTAATGCACTGTGCATGCTGAGCTTGAATTCCTTAATGTTGGGTCTGCACGACGATCCTATCCCGAGATATGATTTTTATACTGCATATTACATATCAGGGAAGGTTGTAATTCCACGGTCAGCCCACGAACCCTCCTTACCCATGTGAGTGGTCAGGGGCATATGGCCCCACTCCTTGGCCTCCAGAGAAAAAGGGAATAGACCGGACAGGGCTCAGTTCTCACCTTACCATCCAAGAACGAATGTCCGAGAACCTGTGGATTCATCAACGAATCTCTGATGAATCATTGACATTTAACTGCAAGTAACTTTTTCACCTCCCATTCTGTCCTATCTCTTTGTTGCTGTATATTACGTCTCTAATTGCTTTGTAACACCATTTTTTCTGCAAATATTTTATCTGCCCCAATTTTGACATTTTTGTTATTAAACCTTATTCTGAAAAGTGTTAATCTTGTCCCTAAAGCTCTTAATGCAAGCTATAATGAATCTGTGCCTTTGAAGAGTGCTACTGTTTAGGATAAATCATCTGAATATTCCTGTCTGTGGTGACAGCATGTGTTACAGGTGATCATTCTAAAATCATAAGTGGTATTGCTATAATCTGGATGTTCTGGCCGGCATCCAGAAGTGATGGCACTGAAAAGGTTAATTGCTTGAATCAGCCCAGTAACAATCACTCTCAGGCGGCTGGCACATAGATGGTGATCCAGTAAGCTGGAAAATCTTTGTGCTGGAAGCAGCTGAGAGTGGTATTGCTACATTAGTGACAAGCACGGTGTGAGATCAGGGGGGTCCTCGGTCACCAGTCAGTGAGGAGGACAGTGATCTGATACCCGCGTTCGCCACACACACCATAGCAAGCATGTCTCCCTCTGCTTAGATGGAGGCCAGTGAGTGTTATCTGTTACATGTCCCACATCCACAGCATGTCTCTCTCTGCTTACATGGAGGCCAGTGAGTGTTACCTGTTACATGTCCCACACCCACAGCATGTCTCTCTCTGCTTACATGGTGGCCAGTGAGTGTTACCTGTTACATGTCCCACACCCACAGCATGTCTCTCTCTGCTTACATGGTGGCCAGTGAGTGTTACCTTTACATGTCCCACACCACAGCAAGCACGTCTCTCTCTGTTTACATGGAGGCCAGTGTGTTACATGTGTTACATGTCCCACACCACAGCAAGCATGTCTTTCTCTGCTTACATGGAGGCCAGTGAGTGTTATCTGTTACATGTCCCACACCCACAGCATGTCTCTCTCTGCTTACATGGAGGCCAGTGAGTGTTGCCTGTTACATGTCCCACACCCACAGCATGTCTCTCTCTGCTTACATGGTGGCCAGTGAGTGTTACCTTTACATGTCCCACACCACAGCAAGCACGTCTCTCTCTGTTTACATGGAGGCCAGTGTGTTACATGTGTTACATGTCCCACACCACAGCAAGCATGTCTTTCTCTGCTTACATGGAGGCCAGTGAGTGTTATCTGTTACATGTCCCACACCCACAGCATGTCTCTCTCTGCTTACATGGAGGCCAGTGAGTGTTGCCTGTTACATGTCCCACACCCACAGCATGTCTCTCTCTGCTTACATGGTGGCCAGTGAGTGTTACCTTTACATGTCCCACACCACAGCAAGCACGTCTCTCTCTGTTTACATGGAGGCCAGTGTGTTACCTGTTACATGTCTTACACCTCACCCCCAGCACAGCATGTCTCTCTGTCTCTCTCTGCTTACATGGAGGCCAATGAGTGTTACCAGGCTGTTACATGTCCCACACCCACAGCAATGGCATGTCTCTCTGCTTACATGGCCGCCAGTGAGCGGGGTACTTTACATGTCCCAGGCACCCACATGTCTCTTGCTTACATCATGTCCCATTGTCCCCTGTTCAGCTGTGTATGCAGTGTACACCCTTTCCTTTACAATTAGAGTATTTGTAGCTATGTGCTCCCTTGGGAGTGGCTGGTAGTTGTTCACCTTATAGCTGCCCTCAATCCCACCATATCTCACACATCCTAAGTCACTGAACAGGCCGGCTCTTGTTTTTGTTTGTTTTATTTAGGGGATTTAACTTGAATGGGGGAAAGGGGTGACTGTGGGATGCCCAAAGAATTGGTTACAGGACCTGCTATATACACAACCGTATATACACTCTACTTCCTACAGCACATCTCTTCTGCAGACGATTGCTTCTTCACTTCTCCAGCACATCACTTGCAGACTATTGCTCTTTCACTTCTCTCCAGCACATCACTTATTTCCTGACCTGAAGGGAAATTGATCAGACTCACACAACTCCTTTCTCTTCACCGCAGCTAGCACATGGTGAGGCCTGCAAACTGCCAGCAGGGTCTCCGGACCACCCGTTACAGGCCAGGGTCTTGGACCCCTCAAAGTGTAGCTTAGTACATTGGTGCTAGCCGAGCCTTTGATGGGCTACAACTCCCAGCTAATCCCTCTTCCAGGTCCCACCAGCTGCTTTCCTCACAGTGACACTCCTTCCCCTGACTGGCTCCCAAGGCTTACACAGACTGTCCACTATACCTCTCCCAGACTGTTCCAACCTTTCTGTTCCAGCTCCCAGGGTCTGTCACTCCAGTGGATACTTTAAAGTGTCCTCAGTAGCATCTCTGCTGTTCTCCTACTCCCTTGTTCTGCTCCAGGAATCAACTCCACTCCTGGCTGCACCTGAGTCTCCAGGCCTCAAGGTCACCCCCCCCAGACTGGGGGCTCCCTCCTGGGTAGAGGCCTCCAGAGCACCTCTGCAACATCTGCAGACTTCCACTCCCGACAACTCCTCCCCCTGCTGGTTGACTGCTATATTTAAGGAGGCCTGCTCCCTGCCAATCCAGACTGTAGATTGGTCAGGGCTCCTTGGCATACATCAAGTGACACCTGCTCATCCACCCCCCTTCTCTGCTCAAGGGGGAGGAAACTCCAAGGGACGTTCCTTCCTTCTTTCTCCAGCCACTCCCTGAGCCACTCCCCAGCTCAGATCAAAACATTCAGGCCTGCACTTACAGTCAGGCCTGACTAAATTTTGCCTCGCCTAGCAAAAACTCACTACAAAAACGCACCTATCACTATGGGGGCGCTACATATTATTAATTTACTGCTGCAGCCTGCAAGTGTTTTGTTTTACAATGCATTTGTGTTTACCTTTTTTTTTTCTTTACACCTTGGCCTTGCATTTGTCCATCTAGTCGCGTGGTATTGTGCAGTTTTTACTTTGCTGGCTGGGTTCTCAAGAACATTCTCTCTGGGCTTTTTTTGTAGCGTTCTGCTTCTTTTACCGTACCCCAAGTGCATGCCAGATGGATTTCCTGTTCCCCGCTGGTTACTTGGCTATACCAAGATGCTGGCTTCTCGCATGGCTGCAGGAAGAACAGGCGATGACAATCGGTGAGTGCAGCAGAGCTTCATTTCATATTTTCATAATCTTTGAAAATCTGTCAGATGTTTGTCTTACTGAGTTGGAAGTGTCACGTGTGAATGTTTAAAGAAAGCCAAGGCATTTCTAAAGGCTCAAAAATATTTCTTTTTTTCCATCCCCCCCAAGAGACGTATTTATTTCAGGTTTTCAGTGGGGATGCCAGCAAAATGTTAGCAGGTTGGAGGTATTTTAAAATTAGTGAAACCAACTCACGCATTGTAGACTGCAAACTTTGTTCTGCAAAAATATCAAGAGGAGGATCAAAAGTTTGACACTGCAGCAAACCCTTTCAAGACGTGAAAAATATTCCATGGATAACCGAAGGGCTATGAAAATATCTGAGGCAGTTACCCAATTCATCATTCTTGACAATCAGTCACTATCAATAGTTAACAATGTGGGTTTTCGCTGATTTTTGAATCTTTTGGAGCCTAAGTACGAAATTCCCAGTCACCGTTACATCACAGATGTCATCTTGCCTCAATTACACAACACAGTGAAGAAACACATTACCAACATGCTGCAGGAGGACATAAAGGCTATCAGTTTCACCACGGACATTTGGAGCAGTAGTGTAAGTCCTGTGTCTGTAATTAGCTTAACTGCACAATGAATTGATGGCAATTTCTCTCTTCAGCAAGTCATGCTCCACGCAAAGAAATTTCAAGGCTCTCACACAGGCCAAGCTATAAAAAGCATACTTGAAGAAATGCTTGACACTTGGGCCATTCTCAAAAGTTCTGTCCATGTGGTAGTCTAGGATAATGACAGAAATATGATAAAAGGTGTGGAAGATGCTGGTCTTCAGAGTCTTTCATGTGTGGCACATACATTGAAGCTGGCTGTCTCAGAGGGTCTTTTATCACAGCGCAGCATTACAGATGCTGTGGGAGTTGGGTGCAAAATAGTTGGCCACTTTAAAAATTCAAACCTGCATATTCTCGACTGCAAGATATTCAGCTCCAACTTGGTCAACCCAGGAAAAGACTTCAACAAGATGTTCAGACTCTCTGGAGCAGTACATTTTACATGCTGCAGTCTCTGATTGAGCAGAAGTGGGCCATTGGAGTATATGTGTCAGAACATGAGCTGCCTGCAACTATCACTGCAAATCAGTGGAATCTCATGGAAAAGATGATCAACATCTTGGCTCCCTTTGAAAAATTGACTCAGCATGTGAGTTGTTCAGATTCTTTTGCCTCAGATGTAGTTCCTGCAATCACAGTGCTTTAGAGATTGTTATCGAAAGAAATGGATGAGGACCACTGTGTTAAAACGATGAAAAACACATTGCTTACTGCTTTGCAGAAATGCTTCTCTGACATGGAGCAAAACCCACTTTACTGCATTGCTACCTTACTCGATCCAAGGTAGGTAATTTCTGCTGCCTACTAATATAACATGCCTTGCTGTGTTTTTGGTTACTTGGTTTCCGTCTGATCCAACTCTTTTTGCTGGGTCCCCTGCCGGCACTCCTGGCTCCTTTCCTTATAGCAGTGGGTCCACAGCAAGCTTACACAGTTGTTGTTGCTTTGCTGGCCTTGCATTATTGACATTGTTGTCTTGCTCTTCTTCTTCTACATATAAAGATCGGTTCTTCTCAAATACAGATGCTGGCAGGCAGGCCAAAGAATGGTTCCTGCTGAAAATGCAAGAAATATCTGTACAGGCAGCAACACCCGAGAAACCACCATCTGCCAAAAAGCCTCACACTGAACAACAGTCAAGTACCACGTCCCCTACTACTACCAGCAGTGTGGACAGTGTTTTTCAAGAAATTGCTTCTTCATCTACATTTGAGAACAGTGCTCCCCTGGCTGCTACCATGCAACTTGAAGCATATCTTGGAGAGGTCCCTGTGCCTTGTTCTTGGGTATTGGGCAGTCAAAAAACTACGGTTTCCCACTCTGGGCCACATAGCACAAAAATATCTTTCAGCTCCTTGCAGTAGTGTGGAAAGTGAGAGATTGTTCAGTGCACCGTCACACATTCTGACTGACACCAGAAACTGCCTTCTAACTGAACATGCAGAGGTTCTTCTGTTTCTTACTTTTTGCTAGAATACAAATAAAAAAAAAAAAATATAAAAAAACATTTTTTTCACCATTTTTGGCCGATTTATATTCTTCCTCATATTTGCGATAAAAAAATCGCAATCGGCGTTTATTGATTGGTTTGCGCAAAAGTGGTCGCGTTTACGGATGATGAGAATTCATTTTTGGGGTTTTTTTTTTTTTTACTAGCAATGGCGGCGATCTGCGATTTTTAGCGGTACTGCGATATTGCGGCGGACATGTCAGACTATTTTGACACTTTTTTGGGACCATTGGCACACATGTTGTTGTTTTTTTTACAAAATGCTATGTCTTTTTGCATTTTTGACTGAATGAGAATGTACAAAAGGGGGCGCACTTTGGAGCCCACTTTCTTGGGACGGTGGCCACCCAGCCCTGTTTTGTTCAGGTTTATGGTCAATGCTTTATTTAATATGGTGTTTGGACTAAGGTGTTACTGTCTCTTTAAATATGTTAAATACAGTATCCTTGTTGTCCATTGGGAATTCCAGGAAGTTTCTGGAATCCTATTGGGACCTGATAAAGTGGCTGCAGGGTTTTTTTTTTCCTCCTTTTGCAGCGGCCGAAGAAGAGCTCCCTCCCTCCCTCCCTGTCGCGGGCATTTTATGTGGTAAGGGTCACCCTGGTATCTGGGGGGGGACGTATTTCTTTGTTTAAAGAATTGAGCTGCTGGAGTTCTAACAACTGGGCAAAGTCTGCTATGGTTTTTGTATTTCAGCAAATTATTGGTTTGATATAATTTGGTTATATATAAACTTTAATACCAATAAAGTGCCCGTGGCGATATTTTGTCAAAATATATTTGTTTGTGTTTTCTTTATTCATTAAAGGTTATAGTGTTCTTGCTCCTCCTCGTGCCTAAACTACAGAACTGTATTACACTTGGTTGGTTGTGATGTTTACATTGACATGACACTATAATTTACCATGTTCTGTGCAATTTGAGCTTTCAAAACTTTTTGACAAGCAAATAAAAACATTTTATTTGTTTCATAATGTCTTTTGGAGTTACAATTCTTCATTTGATAAAGAAAACTAACATAATTCTTCATTCCCTTTAAAAAGCGGTCACATGACCAAAAAATAGGTATTGGTAAATGGTATCGGCAACTACCTAAGGTAAAGTATCGGTACTCGTACTCGGTGGCAAAAAAATCAGTGCAACCGTACTATTTATCTATGTATGATTTTAATACTAGAGGCAAATGATTAGCGTTTGCTAATTTTTGACACAGCGACTCATTACAGGTAAGCATACAGATCGTTTCTTTATGGGGTTAGATAGAATAGGCTAGATAGGTTAGGTTAGATAGAATGGAGGTGGGAGTAAGTTTAACCTTAGTTAGGTTTAGGACTGTTATTGGTAGTTTGTTGTTGCTATCAGCATAGTAAAATCTGACTAAATTTCCTTTATGTAAGGATGTTTTTAATTATAATTTAAAATCATATTATGAATGAGAACCCTTTTCAATATTACTCATAAAGTAAAAAATCATTAGAAGCAAATTACATTTATCATAGAAATACATTCAGCTTATATTAATAAGAATTGCAAATGTTCAGTGGAAAATGTCATTAATTCAAAGAGAGAGATTTCAGAATGGACAAAATAGAGTAAATTAAATATCTAGGATCAGAAAGGTACTCCCTGTTCCTGAAGAGGAAATTGGAACCTATTAGATGAGCTTGAAGTGCTAATATAGATTCTACAAATAGACAAAGTGTCTTGAGCAAGGAGAACTTAGAATAGATGAGTAATTGGCAATGAGAAGTCCTCAGAGTTTTCTTTCCTGCAACCTGTTATATTCACTGGCTCTGCATCATTTCACAATATTGTATTTCATGGAATAACTTATTATAATCTTTTACAAATTGTTTGTATTATTTTGTGAATTAGTATGGCTGCTTTTAGATCAATTTTTTTCAAACACAAATCTTATATGGCACCATTTTGGCATAGCTCCCAACTTTCCCTGACTCCTAGGGACTGTCCCCGACTATTATTATTATTGTACAGAATTTATATAGTGATTCTATGTAGTGATTTCTATGCAGAGCTGCACCAGATTTTGCACTCTGCATTTTAGTAAATTCACCCCAGCGTGATGCTTTATATGAGATGTTTATGACTGGGAGCCAGGGGCGTAACGATAGGGGTTGCAGGGGTTGCAATTGCAACCGGGCCCTATGGTCCAGGGGGCCCATGTGCCTCGCTTGTACACCTGAATAGGAGGGTTGGCGGGGGTGGCATTTAGAGGACCCAATCTCCTCCATTTTCCTCTATCCAGTTTACTTGTCTTCTGCTGTTCCCAGGGCCCCTGTGTGCTTCCCTGGTCCCCCTGGGGCCTGCTGCAGAACTTGTGAAAGGGCCCCACTGCAGTACCGTAATAAAGGGACCCACGATAGGAGTAAAGGGCCCCAGGATCAGTGGGAAGAGGGAAGGGCCCTGGCCAGGGGTCAGGGGGCCCTTCATAATTTCTTGCACCGGGGCCCTGAAGGTTCTAGTTACGCCTCTGCTGGGAGCCACTGAGGGGTGGGAAAGGCACGTGATAGATTAGTTTCCCATTTCCATGTGAAGGTCATCTTAGTGAACAACATTTTGTTCTGAAACAAATTGTCAAATAGAGATATGCATTTCTTGTTTGAGGAAGGTGCCATAAAGAATTGTCATGCTTTAGGATGTGTGGTAGGCAAAATCAGAGGGTGAGGTGAGAGAAAGTGAGCTATTTGAGTAATTGTGAAATGTGTAGAGTTTGGGAGTCTGAATTATTCCATCAACATACTCAGGCTTTTGGGTTTATGATCAACTAGTAAATCATGTACATAGGTTATGCCAGCTTGGACTAAAGGTCTGACAGATAAGGAAGGAATAAGAGACTCAAGTACTGTAATAGGAAAGTCACTATCAGTATTGGGCAGTATTGGGCGGAGGAACTATTAAGAGCTTTCCAGGCAAGGAGAGAGGCTTAAGTTGGTAATGGTAGGGACCTCAACTCTTGTGGATGCCACAGGTCTGCCAGAAGCAATGTGAGTAGGTCTGGAGTGGGCCCATTTAACAGTTTTAATATGTTTTTCCTTTACAAACTTCAGTAGTTATGCCATATACCTAAAGAATGGGCCAAAGCACAAAAGTAGATCCCATAACTATTGTTTTTCATTTGGTCTTGTCTTTTTCCAGGTTATCGTTCAGCATTATATCATGGCTGCTGTTCATTTCCTGGATGTCATCTATTCACCATGTTCTTCTTCCTTTTCATTTCTTTATTTTGATCTCTTCAACAATCTTGAACAGTTCCTGTTAAGTTTCTTGTTAAATGTCCATGAGATTCCAGCTGATTTTTAAGATCCTTCTGTAACACTACAGTTGAAAACTTTTTTTAGGGATGTTGGGGATGATTTACTAAAAGTAAATAGGCTGTTAACTTTGCAAGAGAATTTTAATTTTTCCATGGGGAATTTACCTTAGCTTAAAGAATATAGTGGAAATTCACTTTGCAAAGAATACCCATTCAAGGAAGGATCCAGACTCTTGGTTTGGTCTTGTCAATTCCAGCTCTGCAGTCAGTAGCCATTTCCAGATTTTCATTGATCCATATCCTTAGGATATTAGAAATTGGTTACTGTTAATTTTAATAAACACATTCGCTTAATTCAAAATAATACAACCATAATATGCTTGCTACTAGACATCCTACTCATGAAGGTAACTATATTGCCTTTATATATCTGCTTGCTAGTATTAGTAATTTGAGGAGGGAGGTGTTCTTTTTGTTTATGATTTGAATGAGGGGTGGGCAAGGTTCACCTTTACTTAAAGCGGAGTTCCACCCAGACATTTTTTTTTTTTTTTGGCATCCACTCTTTTAATACTAAATAGATGTAACCTTTTGTTTCCTTACTTTCAAACCGCCTAGTAATTACATGTATTTTTTTACTCACAGTTTCGTTTCTCTCACTGCTGGACTTTTCCATTTTAGGTGAGGGCATCTGAAGCCCATCTGTAGTCTCCTGTCATCTCTTCCTGAAAGAAGTGCATGGTGGGTAACCATCATGCACTCCTCGATCTCGGTCCGCCTTAAATCGTGTAATTTCCTGTCTGGAAATAACAGGATTTTACAGTACAGGGAAGCCCACTGACTCCTGGGAAATGATGAGTCACAGCTCCCAGGAAGTCAGGGGAAGCAGGAAGTCAAAAGGAGCCTAGGACCAAATAGGGGCAGATTACAGAAACCACCTAGCAACAAGCGACTTAGGGTGAGTATAAATTTTTCCTTCAAAGGTAAGTCTATATAGGCAAAGGACTTGAATGATGTAAAACAATTTTCTGGGTGGAACTCCGCTTTAAGCTAAGGGAAGCAGTCGATCGATTGACTTGAGTACATTCAACCTGGCCATACATGGTTTGAATCTCGGATGGCCGAAATTCGAACTGTCTAAGGCTGGAATTATAGTGCTGACTGATGTGACAAGAGCTGCCAACTTATTAGTGTGTGTGCTGAGCCACTGTCCCAACTGGATGTTTTTTGTTCAATATCACCAATACCATGACCAAAAAATGACATTGATTATATTGCAATATCATTAGTGTTGAGCGAACCCGGACTGTAAAGTTCGGGTCCGTACCGAACTTTTGGGTGTCCGGGACCCGGACCCGACCCGGACTTTTCAAAAAAAGTCCGGGTTCGGGTCCGGGGTTCTGGTATTTTACTCCACGTGTTGAGAAGCTGCCAAGGGCAGCCAATCAACAAGTGTTTCACTGGTTTTCCCTAGAAGCCATCACAGCCATGCCTACTAATGGCATGGCTGTGATTGGCCAGTGCACCATGTGACCCAGCCTCTATGTGGGGCTGGAGTCACCGTGCTGCATGTCATATGCTCTCAGGATAGTTTAGGGAGAGGATGCTGCTGGCTCTGTTAGGGACAGATTGCAGAACATCTCATCCTGCATTACTGAGGACTAGGGAGAGATACTAGTACTGCTGCTTTGAGGGAGGGAGAGATACTAGTGCTGGTGCTTTGAGAGACAGATTTCACATCTCATCCTGCTGCACAGAACAATCTGACTGGACTAGGGAGAGATACCAGTACTGGTGCTTTGAGAGACGGATTTCATACCTCATCCTGCTGCACAGAATGATCTGACTGGACTAGGGAGAGATACTAGTACTGCTGCTTTGAGAGACAGATTTCATACCTCATCCTGCTGCACAGAACGATCTGATTGTGGACTAGTGAGAGATACTAGTACTGGTGC
>BLSH010528386.1:131330-150241 GCA_018402905.1 Glandirana rugosa
AACCCCACAGGCCCTGGGCCTGGGCTTGGCCTGAAATATTTTTTTCAGGCCCAAGCCCAGGCCCCAAGACCATTAAAATGGTTTTCAAGACTTTTAACGACATTTTTTCAGGTCCTTTCAGGATCTCCAGACGTTTTCCCTCCTTTTACCCCCATTCCCACCCTGTACAACACAGTTTGAAGATGGTCCACATCCACCTCCATTTTTGATTTTTTTTATGAAATTATTTTTTAAAAAATGCTTTTAGTTATTTCCCTGTCCCCATTTCTTTGTAGGGCACATGTCCCACCCTTACCCCCATTTTCCTCCCTTTTGCAGACCTCTAGGACTTTCCTGGACTTTTTTACAGCAATTTTCAGAACTTTTGGTAAAATTACCAGAACCCCGGACCCGAACCCGGACTTTTTTTATAAAGTCCGGTTCGGGTCCGGGTCCCGGACACCCCAAAGTTCGGTACGGACCCGAACTTTACAGTCCGGGTTCGCTCAACACTAGTCATGGATGGTGGTAAGTTTGTTGCAAACAGAGCAGGCATTCCAAAGGGAACAGGAGAAGGAGAGGCTGGTTCTAGGCAGAAGAGGAAAAGAAATTAGTTTGTGTGGATTGTGGCTGCTGTCAGAGGATAGGCGGTGCCGGGTATGTTGGCCAGAGTTAAATAATGGTGGTCCTGGATTTAGGGAAATATCTCCAGAAGTTAGGAGAAGCAGAAGGGTGAGAGAGGTGATATGGGAGTGTGACTTATGTGGGCGGACACTTCCCAGTGTCCTGGAGGCATTATTGCTTTGTGGGTTCAGAATTAGCTGGAGCTGATGAGTGCAGTAATAAGGTGAAGACAGGAGTGAGGGTGATATATATAAGCTGTGGGGTGCAGAAGAGGGGTGAAGGAGAGAGAGTTTAAGGAGAGAGGATACAGCTGTGAGAAGAAAATGTAGGGAGTGCATGATATAGAGTGGTGAGATTGAAAAGCAGACTGGACGAGAGATGAAAAAAAAATCTATGAGGAATCAGGTCACCTGTAATCTGTTTAGTGTTTTGCAGTAGTCTGTTGTGTTTTTCGCTTTTGTGCATTCGCTGAAGTGCTGAGCCGAAGTGTAATACTTAATCCAATATGAATACTATGATGACACTGAACTACTCTGATGTAAAAAAAAAAAAAAAAAAATTGTTTTTTTTTATTTTAAAAATAAAAAAACATGTTTAAAAAACTGAATAAAAAATGATTTAGTTTATTTTTTTAACATACTGTCACCAGTCAGTGTCCCTGATCACCGCCACACCAGTCATATGATGACAGTGTACTGCACTGGTGACAATATGTAAAAAAAATGTTATTCAATTTCTTCATTTTCAAAAAGATTGTGCCAAAAAATTTAAACTTCAAGAAACTCGCCATGCCTCTTACTAAATACCTCAGCCTGTCGACTTTCCAAAAAGGGGTAATTTGGGGGATATTTGTACTGTCCTGGCATTTTAGGGGTTCGGGAAATGAGACAGGTCTTCAGTACATAAGGATTGATCAATTTTCAAATATATACAGTATCTCACAAAAGTGAGTACACCCCTCACATTTTTGTAAATATTTTATTATATCTTTTCATGTGACAACACTGAAGAAATGACACTTTGCTACAATGTAAAATAGTGAGTGTACAGCTTGTATAACAGTGTAAATTTGCTGTCCCCCCAAAATAACTCAACACACAGCCATTAATGTCTAAACCGCTGGCAACAAAACTGAGTACCATAGTTTGTAGAGTAATTTTTACACAAACCAATTAATATACACTACTTAGGGTTTTTTTATACCAAAGGCATGTAGCAGAACACATGTTGGTCTAAAGTTATGAAGACATGTGATTGTATTGGATATGTTTTATGACAAAAAGTAGAAAATATATCTATATTTTTGTTTATTTAGCAAAAAAACCCAGTGGGGATCAAATGCCAGATCAGATATCACAGTGTTATTTTAACAATTAAAATTTACATTTAAAACCTCCTAAAGTTGGAGGTTGGGGTTGAGCCAAGGATGGCAAACACTTCTCTCTTTGAGCCAAGGTTTTCCCACCAGAGGCAGGCAGAGTGCAGCTGTATCACTCTGCCCCCTATTGTAAGGAACCTGCATCCAGAACTTTAGAGGCTGCATTGGAAAATGCCGCTGACTACCTGCTTGCCTGCTTACTCCACAGCGGCAGTCCATACACTCCTCAGAGGATCTTACACAAAACACCCCCCACTTGCAGCACAGCCACTTGTATATATTTGGCAAAGATGCTGAACCCGAATTCCAGAAGTTCTGTCAGAAGAAAGCCCAGTTAAAGGGGGTGATTAGGGTGTGCCCAGACACATCCTGCACACCCTGTGCACACGCCTTTGAGGCTGTCATTGTTGACTTCTGGTTAAGCAAATGCTGGTCACCTGCCTATCATGCTGACCTTCCAGCTTTAAGGGCAACTGCAGCCAAAATTATATTTTTAGTTCAGGGCAGAATAGGGATTTGATAAAACCTTTGGTCTGTGGCCTCGCTAAAGTTTTTTCTCCCTCACTTCCTGCTGGGAGAGTGTAAAACAATGAAAAAAAAAATTATAATTTGAGAGCAGGTATGCCTTATAAGTATCCTCTTCCACCTGAAAGTAGAACTGCCGCCCGGCTTTGGACATTCACATACTTAAATATTCTTTAAAACAACCCTTCACCAGAACTTTAAAGTGGATGTATACCCGATTCATGAAATTTGAGCCGGGCACATAAATCTGCAGTGTTTCATTATCTCTCTTCAAAGCACATGTCCCATAGATGTCTCCTGCTCCGTCGTTATCAGCCTGGCAAGTTCTCCATCAAATGTGATAAAAGTAGCCTGATTTTTGTGTTGGGGAGGGAACTATAAATAGATTAGCACAGTGCTGAACTAGTCAATGAACAATTCTGAAAGTCTCTACCTATGAGGTGAGGGGGTGTGTGTCTTTCCTCCAATCAGCTGTCTTGGCTGTATGCCCATGCTTCACTGCAGTGCTAACCAGGAAGAGAAAATCTCTAAGTGCCCATTTACAAAGGGGTGACTTGCGATCCGACTTGAGTTGCCTCAAGTGGCCTCAAGTTGCTTGACATTTGAAATCCCATTGAAATGAATGGGAGCCATCTTAATATACACGACTGAAGTCGCTCCGACTTCAAGACGACTTCTGAAAAGGTTCCTGTACTACTTCTAGGCGAGTTCTATCCGACTTGTGCCCATAGGATTCAATAGAAGTCGCCTCCAAGTCGGATCCCCATCTACATGGAAGCGACTTTACAGTTAAAAGAATAGAATTTATTTTTAGGCAGCCCCCTCCCTCCCTTCTCTGATTGGTCAAGGCAAAGTCGCCTGGCAAAAGTTGTGTTGTAAAGTCGCCTGAGGTCCTTGAAGTCACGCTGGAAGTCGCGCTGAATTCGCGCTGAAAGTTGCGATGAAATCGCCTAGCGAAGTCGCGCCGAAGTCGGGTCGCCCCTATGTGAATGCAGGCTTACACAATGTGCACTTTCCAAAGAATACATTAAGCTGAAGACAGCAGATATATATGTAAAACATATGTAGCGAGATTTTTTTTCATCCTTGCGTATCCTCTGAGGCTGTTCACTTCACTGGGTATATGTGAGGGTTTACATCCACTTTAAAGCAAATTGTAGCTACAGGCATTGCATCTTCAATAATTACAGCAGAAACATTTCCACTTTTGATTTCAAAAAGATCAGTGCTTTTTGCTCTCCTTACCCAGCAATGAGTTTTCAGTTTGCCAGCCTTCTAATCTGCAGTGTAAACACAGGGCAGATGAAAATGACGTAGGGAGAAAGCAGAGTGCTTTAATTCATTCTTAATGTTCAAAGCAAACTCACTAATTCATGCATGATTCCATGTTTTATTTTGTTGAGAAAACACCCTCTAACATTTCTAGCAGAGGCCATTTTGAGTAAGGGCAGATGATTCATGTTACACTTCTTGAAATCTGTCTGCACTTAGCTCAGGCATGCAGACAGGTGGGTGCACTTAGCTGAGTAAGCCCCTCCTCCCTCCTCCAGATGAAAAAAAAAAATAAAGCCACAGCCAGTGATGACTCCTGGGATGTGTGACATTTTGGCCTATGGCACCAGGAACCAACTGAATAAATGTAAAAAAAGGTTTATAAAAAGTACATATATATATATATATATATATATATATATATATATATATATATAGTTTTTGCCTGCGTTCCCGATAGCATGCAAAAATTGCACAAAAACATACATTGCATTTGCGGTCAAACTTGTTAATGGCACTCCAAACATGGGTAGCAGTTGTGTGTTTTGCTGTACAACAAAACATGGAAAAAACAAGCATTGCAAAAACATGGGGCTCGCTGCCAATAAAAGGTGCAGAAGCTGCTTTGGCTTGTTTATCACATGTAGGACAGCCTATTCAATGCGCATGTGTGAATGGGACCTCAATATTGCAGGATTACACCAAAAGCCCAGCCTTGCTCAATGGCAGCAAATTGTTGAAACAGTCTCAATTTTTTTTTTGCTGACTAACTGGTAAGTGTGGTAGGGATTTTTTTGTACATTAATTGTTCTGTGGATTGCCTACACCTGTGCTGAATACTTTTGCTGGTAATAAATTGATCTGTGTTGGTGCCACGTTTACTTTATTTTAGTTACTACATACCAGAAAGTATTGAGTGAAGTTTGATCAAAAAATATACAGTACATATAAGACTTTATTAAATCAAACATTGAAAGAAACAAATGTATATGAGAAAAAGTAAAAAAAAAATGCAGCAACTTTATATCAATAATAGTGGGAATTTCAATAGGATGAACATGAGTGGTACATTATTCATACGATTTTATCAAGTTTGCAATGCTTCATAAGAGTGCCATCGGCAGAACCTTCCTAATCTATCAATATGATGCTACGGTCGTCCTTTCCCTTTTCTTCTGTAACTCCATAAGTTGAGTTATAAACCCTATTCATTTTCCTGTGCTAAGGTAACAAATTGGCAAGATTGATGAGATGTCTCAATATCTCTGTTTGTTTTGCAGAGGATGCATGCGTGCAATGAAGGTAAGTGATTCACTTTAGGAGGCCAGATGGATGAGCTATTTTCCTGGCTAAAACATTGCCGGTTAACCTTGAGAATATAAACGCCAGAGACCATTGTTAAAGCAGATTGATATCAGTGGCAACCAAAGGCAGAATGGGATGATGTAAAAATAGGCAGTGCAAACCAGGCTCTTGCATTTAGATGCAGCTTTTCCTCTAAAACCAACATATGCAATATACAAATACAAATGTTATACATCTTGCTTAGCTATCATTTACATAAAACATCTGCTGAAATGCTAATCATTTATTTGGGGAATAAAAAAAAGATTGTTAACAGATGGTATGAAGGGTGAGATGATGATGTATTTTGTTTTCTTAAATAATAAAATACATTTTTAAAAATTAGGTAAAATGATTCCTACACAAACCATTTGGTAATTGAATCTGTTAAATTCAATCTGTATTAAAACAAAACCCAGGTAATGATTGGACTTTGGCGGTAGATGGACACATACATGAATAAAAAGTTTACATAAGGTTTATTACAGATTTTAAAGCATCACAGATTAAAATATTCTAAAAATGGCCCTTTGATGGACTTTTGTGAAGCGCATATGCTATTCAACTATTGTTATTTTGCCCAACATAGCCCAAGAGTTATTTGCTTCTTCAGGACCTTGTGTCCTTGGAGGCAAAAAGGAATAGTCTAACTGAAAAAACAAACCTATAATGAATACACAAATTTATACAAAAGTATTTTTCTAAGCAATATCAATGTATATGTAAAAGGTTCTAGGCAAAGCTGTGCAACTTGCACATTGCTTTTTGGGTAACAGCCAATGGTAGTGGACACCAACACCATAGGAGGCAAAAATGTAAATGGACCCTTATATGTTCTAATTGACAGTGGAACTAAAGCCGGGTACACACGGACCGAATGTGGGTAGACATTTGCCATTTAAAAGAAAAAACAACCGTGTGTATGTTGGTCTGTGTTTGGCCGGTTTCTGTCGGACATGCATGTCGGAAAACCAGCAGCCGACCGACTCCCAAACATTGCTCTCAGCCAATGGTTGAGAGCACTGATCAGAGTGTTGTGACGAGGGGGGGGTGCGTCCCCTGTCAGAACACAGCAGCTCAGCGGCGAGATCACTGTACTAATGTCAGATGGTTAGTACAGCAGCTCCAACCGGAGCTGTCAGTTTTAGTTAGTTTAGTTAGTGTGGACCAGGTTTAACCAAGACTGTTTTCTTGCTAATCCAATGTGGTAAGAAAGGGAAATTATACTTTCTGATCCTCCATGCTGCCTTGTTGTAGGCAATGCACTAACAAAATATTTATTGTAAAACACTTTTGTAGTTTGTCCTGATGAATATACATACACCACAAGTCTGCTCTCAATTTATGCATTGCTATATACTGTACGTCCAATAGCTGGAAAACATTTATGCTTCATTTAAATGGGTATTACCTTAGTGTAGGGAAGGGCAGTTTTCTGGGTTAAAATTACCCCCCCCACCCAAAAAAAAAATCAACCACTATGCCAGAATTTTTAACTGTACTGATTTACTGATGTATCCGGTACAGTACCAGCATCAGTCCAGTCAGAGGAACAATTGGGAAGATTGATGTCTTTATCAACAGTGCTTGCCTATCTCTTCCCTGGGGAGAGGCTTAGTTTGTCAAAGTTTTACTAAAATTGGTGCACACAGAATCTGGTACAGCTGGGCATAGTAACCAGTTAGGGTCTAGGTTTTATTATCAAAGCTTAATTGAACAATCTGAAGTTAGAATTGTTTGGTTGCTATGCACAGCTGCACCAGATTCTGTGTGCACCCGTTTTAGTAAATATCCCCCTTAGGTACCACTGGGCATATAGTATGTTAATCCCAAATATTATTTAGCTGGACTATTCCGTGTCCAGCACAAAAATGACTAATTTGCTGAACCCAACTTTGGATCGGGACCCCAAATCAAGTTTTGAAGTCTCAGTGTTATTTGGTTGCACATTCATTCTGAAGGAACCACATTTGTTAAAGACTTAGATTAGACAAATGATAAACTTATAGATGAAGTCTCAGGAAAACCATAATCTTATTCTTGTTTTCCTAACATAAAAAGTTGACCATTTACCTGCTTCTGGTTTTTATTAATTAAAATTGACCTGAACTCAAAAGGTGAAGACTCGCTTTCTTCCAGGGAACATATAAATTGTGCCTAATTAATAACCTGAAAAATATACCTTTTGTGTCGAATTCCTCCTAAAAGATAGTAGTGCATTTTTTGTGCCTACAGACTCTGTATAGACAGCTGTATATCTGCAGTGTGAGATTATCTGAAGTACTGTACTATAATTGCTAGTCTCATGAGATTTAGAATGAGATTTTGTGGTGTCTCTACTGTACTGTTCACTGTTCTTCTTGCTGGAGAGGAAACTGTACCCTGCAGTGCAAGATTCTCCCAGCTTCTGTTTCATTCATTCTGTTGATTTGTGTTGTTTGCACCTCTTCTTCTGTACCTTAAATATACTCCCATCAGTTAGACCACCAATTACCAGGAGGGAAGCTCTGACAAGAAAGCAAAAGAGACACAATGCAGAACAAGACATTGTAACTTTGCTTTCTGCTTTTTTGGGCACATCTTACGTGTTTCAGGACCTCTTTAAAAATGAATGTTCTATAGGGTTTTGAACCTGTAGAGGAAAATAAAGCCCTTCTCAGTTAACGCCATGCTTCCATGGGTTCCAAACAATATAGTAGCCATTCCCTATTATCAGTTTGACCAAATCAGTTTTGCCCTTTCTCACCTTTCCACCTGCTTCTTTTGTCTAGAGGAAACACTCTCACATGCAAGTGATCTAGGAAGACCCAAAAAAGTCTCACAATATTACCCAGGCCAAGTATTTAAAAGGGCAAGTTAAAGTGGATGCAAACCCTCTCCTATACCCAGTGAAGTTAGTAGCCTCAGATGATACACAGAGATGAAACAAATCTCCCTGCATACGATTTATATGTATATCTGCAGTCTTTCTCTTTCTATACTCTTTAGAAAGTGCACATTGTGTTAGAAATCTGTCTTCCTGTTTCAGCAGTGGGAGGGGAGTCTAGGCATACACTGCGTGAGAGCTGATTGGGGGAAAGGCACCCCCCCCCCCACATAGGCAGAGGAATGAAGAAACTTGCAGAGCTGTACTGTGAATAGAAAAGCTGTCTTCCCTGACACAAGTTTCCAGCTGCGCTTATCTCCCGTGTTGGAGAACTTGTCAGACGTTATGATGCTGATAACAGAGCAGAACTAAGCAGCAGAAAGACACAGGATTTAGTGCTTTGAAGAGAGATAAGTAAACACTACAGATATATGTGCCCAGGTCACATTTCAAGAATGGGGTTTACAACCACATTAAAGATCTACATGGAAAATGATCTGTATAATCTAAACAAACAAACAAATTAACAAAAAATAAATACACTAAAGCCACAAGAAATACACACAATCCGAAAATTAGACGAAAGCTCGTCCGTTCTTTTTTGCATGCTAATCTCAGATCAAATCGGAAGAGTTTACTAAAGTCAGGAAAATTCTCGTACGACAGAATAAAAAATCAGAAACTATGTCATGTGTTGTAGAGTAATTGTATTTTCGGACGACAACTGTACTGATTAAACGAAAATCGTACAATGTGTTATGCGATCAAAATTTTTATGCATGTCCGATCAACATCCCCCCCCCCCTTCCCCCTGTCCTTTTCCTCTTTTCCCCTCTGCCCCTTCCCTCCCCTTTTCCCTCCCATCTGGACCTTCCCCCTCTCCCCTTCTTCCCCTCTTTTTCCTCTTTACCCCCCTCTTCTTTCCCCCTTTCTTCTGTCCCCCTTCCTCTCCCTCTCTTCCCCCTCTCCCCTCTTCTTTCTCCCCCTCTTTCCCTTCCTCTCCTCCGGTTCCTCCCACTCTCCTCTCTTCCCCCCCTTTCCCCCCTCCCTCCCTCCTTTTCTGCCCACTTACGTATGTAGTTTTATAATAGGGCCTTAATTATTCCCTTAGTATAGGAGTTCATTGAACTTGTCACCCCACTTCTGCCGATGAGGAATGTTTAGGTGTGCCGGGGCCATACCTGGTCCAATTGGACACGTGGGTAAGCTAAGCCACACTTTTGCAACCCTCCCCATTATAGAAATTTTGTATAACAGCTCTATGCTGCCATAATCACATTGGATGTTTATGTTTATATTTATATTGCTGATGATTAATATTGTATTACCAACTTTTGTAGATATCCCTCCTGATGAAGCGGTTATTCGCGAAACATGTATCTATGTCCTGACACCTCCCGAATTTTGTCCCCCCCCCATCTATGGGGCGTGACGTGGAGTGGTGTAATTAATGATTTTGTTTTTATGATTTATGTCTGCTAAATGTTTTTGTCTTTTTAACTGAATGTATTAAGAATAAAAAAACTTTGATGCAATTTTGCTCTGATATTGATATCCTATAATTATACTTGGCCTTTGGGGTATTGGCTGGGGACCGTTTACCCTGACGTATACATTCGTGTCCGATCGAATAATATCGGATGAACTGTCATGATCGGCTCTCGTAAGCTGTGTACTAATGATCTGATTATCGTATGATCACATCGTAAGTGATATTTTTCATCCGATTTTCAGATCGTGTGTACGGGCCATAAGGCTCGGTTCACACTGCTGCAATTTGGGATCCGACTTGTGAGACCCCAAGTCACGTAACATGTTAAATCCCATTTTAGTCAATAAGAGCTGTCCTAATTCGCACTACTGAAGTCGCTCAGACTTAAGAACAGGTTGCTGTACTACTTCAAGATGACTTCTATCCGACTTGTGCCCATAGACTTTAATGGAAGTCACCTCCAAGTCGGATGCTCATCTTAATTGATTTGATTTGGATCTGACATTACAGGATGATTACACAGGCATTCACTGAAGTTGCTTCAAGTCACTTCAAAGTCGCACTCAAGTCGCCCAGAAAAGTCATACTGTAAGTCACATGACTTTCAGGTCAGGTCAGTGTGAACCAAGCATAAGAGGGAAAATTTTAAAAAAGGATGTGTACCCAGAAAGAAATTAAAAATAAGCAGCTACAAATACTGACTGACTTTTTAAAAAAGGACACTTGTCCAAGGATCCAGCAATATCCTCACTCGGGAAGCCGACAATGACTCCTTGTGGCCTCACAGCTGCTTCCCACTGTGCATGGGCAAGTCACACTGCACTTTGTGACATGTCCCAGAATGCTGCAGGCAAATAGAGGGGGGCCTAGGGGATCTGAGCGGAAGTGAGAGTGGGTAGCTATCAAAACTAGGTACCCGCTCCCCCCCAAAAAAATAATGTACCAAATGTTATGGGGTGGGGGGGAGACATAAAGTGGAACTTCCCCTTTTGGGTGAAGTTCCACTTTAAGTCTTGGATATATTTATACTTGTTTTATGGATCTATGCAGAAGTACGTGATTCATAGTCTGCACAGTATAATTTTCAGATCTGTTTATCTCTGTCACTCTCACATATTCCTAGCGCTACAATAAGCAGCTTTAGAAAACAAACAACTTGGCACATAAATATTAAACAGAGTGGCTTGTGCTCTGATTTCCATGGTCTACTGCTAGGCAGCTCTATGAAAAGAGAAACTTTCTGTCCCTTTTGCATAAACTCTGTTATTAAGATTGTAGCATAGCAAATAAAACAGGAGGAAGCAAATGATCATTTCACATTTTAGACAGGAATAAACACTTGTAAAAGAATTCCCTCCTATCATCCAGCTCCCCTCCAGCAAGTCCCACATAGATTTCTGCCAATTCATCATCCTGCCACAAGGTTTTCTATGTGTAAAAGAAAATGATAATGCACCATCAGTGTGAATCCAGCCATGTGTAATCAGACGCGCCTGGTAAATAAATGGGAGGAATTCACTGGGGATGTTTTGTTGGAGAACTTTTATAGCTGTGTAACTATTCATTAAGCTTAAATACTTTTAAAAGTTCTGAGCATTAATACTGTACAAATTCCCGTAGGTACTGAAATAAAAAAGATAGTTTGCATACACAGCAGGACTGCTGCGCCGAAGAGCTAAACTAACTACTGATTGTTTGATATGCATTATTCCATATTTTCATATTTATTATGAATTCAGTACTTTGGTGGATTTAATAGCATTTTAAACTTTACATTGTTGCAAATATTATTTTATCCTCACTAGTTCTTCTATTTGGCCTTTAAAACACTTGAGGTTAGAAAGCATTTCCTTTGTTTTTATGCCTATGTTTTGTTAATAAATCTTCACTTTGGTTTTTTGTTTTATCCTCAAATCATATCCTGTGTCTGTCTTTTCCGAAATGCTTATGAGGTTAATAAGAAAGATTTTTTAAGACTTCTCCTTTATCAATCTCTATAAAAGAAGAAAGTACCAAAAAAAGCTTTAAAATGTAATTAGTCAGTGTGGAACCTGCAGGACTGATCTAGTACATGGTGATTTAAAGTCTGATTTCATTAGAAAAGGATTACAAACTTTTGTTGGAAATCGGATTGAGGTTCCAAATTCATATTCACAATAACTTATTCTTTTAATTAGAATTATCTGCATTTCATTTATGTTTCTTCTAAAGTATACATCAGAGTTTCGTAAACGACATATTTGCCTACTCTAAAATCGATAAAATGATAACATATCAACAAAAGGCAAAAAGCTGTAGTAAACCAACATAGTATTGCGTTCTCACAATTTTATCATATTTGAAAGAAATATAATTACTTATAATTACAGTTCTAAAAAAGTTCTATATATATGTTTATGAGTTAGAACCCATCAAACACAAAGTATAAAAGTGTATTTTACGCAAAATGAATAATAATAATAATACACAGCAATACAATGATAATATGGATGAAGATACCCAAAATGAAACAGGGTTTCCAAGCAACCACAAATAACTTAATCTCTAGCTCAGTCAGGAGAAAACTGCAGGAGGAAGTACAATATAGCATTACTCAACAACAAGATAAGTAAGCTCTTAGAGGTGTGGACAGCTGGAAACAAGGTGACCATATAAAAATCAAATAAAAAGGTGCAGCGCTCCAAATGTAAAATATAATAAATAATACATTTATAAATAATACTAAATAAATAATAAATAAAGAATAAATTCATAAACATGTAAAAAAATAGTCCACATTGCCATGCAAACTACATTTTTGGTTTTTATCTTTTAAAAAAATGACAGTTTCTTCAGTAAAAAGGGGTAGAACTAAATATTGGTGCCTCTTATCCTCCACCATATATGCACTCACCAGATGGTTAGCTGCAATGAATGCAACTCTCCCAATTTGCAAGGACAACCAGCAGCAGTTTAACAATTCTTCACCAGGGGGGTTGACCCAACCAGGAAGTGGACTGTATAAGAGACAGCTCACCACACAGGGCCAGAAAATGTAAGATGGCTGCTGTCCCAGAAACCAGAAGCTGCGGCGTGGCATCAGCATGTAGGCTCCTCCTCCATGGAGGAGCCTATATGCTGACATCATAATGCTGCTTATGGTTGCCAGGGCAGCAGCTGTCTCTTATACAGACATCTTACTGGCCAGGTCGCCCTGCTGCAGAATTGTTGAACTGCTGGTGGTTATCCTTGTGAATTGGGACATGTGCAACAAAGGCTGTGTTTTCATTCACGGCTAACTGTCCGGTGAGCGTACATATGAAGCGGCACCAATATTTAGTTCTACACGGTGGATGTTCACTGCTTTTTACTGAAGACACTGCAATTTTTTATTATGATATACACCACAGACTTGGTTTGCACAGCATTGTGGACTATTTTTCACACTAATAATATGATATTGTTTATGAGTTTATTCTGTTTATTTTACTCTACATTTGGAACACTGCACTTTTGTATTTGACAATATAGCATTAGTCAGCTATTGTACATCTAAACATCTAAACTGCACAATGAGAATGACCATAGCCTGTCATCTAGAAGAAGCCAAACAGAAGATGCCAACGCTGGCGAGGGACATTGGACCATGAAGGGAGGTAATTATTGTTGAGTTTAGCTCTGCTTTAAAGTAGTTTTAAAGGCTGAAGGTTTTTTTACCTTAATGCACTCTCAGCATTAAGGTAAACGCCTTCTGAATGCAGCTCCCACACAGCTCCTGTTATACTTACCTGTGCATGATCCTGATCCAGCGATGTGCACAAGAGCAGTGGCTCTCTCCGCTCTCTCTCTCCTCGTTGGCTCAGAGACAGCAGCAGGAGTCATTGGCTCCTGCTGCTGTCAATCACAGCCAGTGAGGGGGATGGGGGCGTAGCTGCGTTCTGTGTGTCTATGGACACGCAGAGCCAGTTTGGGAGCGAGCCTGCACAAGTTCCCCCATAGCAAGTGCTTTGCAATGGTGGGTGCTCGGTGGGGGGGAGAAGCCAGGAGTGCAGGCAGGGGACCTGACAAGAGGAGGATCTGGACTGCTCTGTGCAAAACATACACACATGTTTGTTATTAAAAAAAAAGTTTAAATCACTTTGTTCTTATATTGTTAGAAGAAATGACAGAATATAAATGGAGCCCTTGACTTTATTCAGCTATGAGGAATCAAGTTGAAAGGTGATGAAGCTCCACTCATAACTTTAACAGAACTAAACATACAATTGCCATTGCAAAGACATTCACTATTTGGAGTGTAGTGAACCCACAATCCATTGTCCTATATGTATTACATCATGCCTCACTGTACGCAGCTTACTTAAAGTAGAACTAAAGAGCTTCTATTTATAAACTGTGAGCAGTCAGGCTCTTTATTGCAGAAAAGACATGCAATGTCTGTTCTACAATAATAGAAACTTTCTTGCCTGCTCCCAGGCTTGTTTGGAATGTACACTGAGCTGTGCATGCCTAGCTCAGTTTACATTCTGGCAAGATGACTGCACTCCTACACATGCGCAGGAGTGCACAGCATCCTGCATTGGCCAATGATAATGGCTGCAGCCTGGCACCCGTAAGATACTGGGTGGAAAATGTCATCCCCGGTGAGGGACGTTGGTCCACGGAAACATTGTAGAGTTTATCTCCATTTTAAGAAATTATTTATTGATAATTTGTAATGTTTCATACCTGGGGAAAGCGCCTGTAACTGCATTTACTGTCACTCTCTGACAAAGCCAAGTCACTGCCTTATAGTATTATCAGCCGCCATGTGCATTCTTCAAGTTGGCCTTTAACCACTTCAGCCCTAGAAGGATTTCCCCCTTTAGGACCAGAGCACTTTTTGCGATTCGGCACTGCGTTGATTTAACTGACAATTGCGCAGTCGTGCGACGTTGTACCCAAAAGAAATTGACGTCAATTTTTCCCACAAATAGAGCTTTCTTTTGGTAGTATTTGATCACCTCTGTGTAATTTATGATCACTGCTATAAACAAAAAAAGAGGGACAATTTTGCAAAAAAAATGAATATTTCTTACTTTTTGCTATAGTACATGTCCAAAAAAACAAAAAAAAAAAACAAATTTATTCATCAGTTTTGGCCGATATATATTCTTCCTCATATTTTTGGTAAAAAAATCGCAATCGGTGTATATTGATTGGTTTGCGCAAAAGTTGCAGCATTTATGAAAGATGAGAATTCATTTATGTTTTTTTTTTCTAGTAATGGCGGCGATCTGCGATTTTTAGCAGGACTGCGATATTGCGGCGGACATGTTGGACAATTTTTTGGGATCATTGGCATTTATACAGCGATCAGTGCTATGAAAATGCACTGATTACTATATAAATATCATTAGCAGGGAAGGGGTTAACAGTAGGGGGCGCTCTAGGGGTTAAGTTTCTTCCCTGGGATATGTTACTAACTGTATGGGGGCTGGGCTGACTGGGAGAGGAGAGTGATCGTGGCTCCCATATACAGGAAGCCTACAATCACAGTCCTTCCCCCTGTCAGAACGGAGATCCGTGTATTTACATATACAGAGCCCCATTCTGTCACTGCGGGGGAGCGATCGCGGGTAGCCGGCGGACATTGAGTCTGCCCTACCCGCTCTCTGGCTTCCCCGTAACACAGGGAGCGTGCGAGCGCACCTCCGGTGGTGCGCGCTCACGATCCGCGATCTTGCGCCCGCTGTCAGGTGACAGCGGTTCGCAATCTCGAGCAAAGTTGCCGCCATCAATCCATGGCAGGCGGTCGGCAACTGGTTAAACTGCATATCAGGTCTATCCAGTAGGCAGCCCAACATCCAGCTAAAGAGACCTGCACAGAAGGCTTACAACATTATTGCTAATTGCGAGACAGTGGCTTAAGATGGTCATAGATGGATTGAAATTCAACTGGTTCAGCAGAAACCAGCTGAATTTTCATCCATCTATGGGCATTCCTGTTCAAGAAGAGCCATTGTAATAATCAACTCCTCTCAAACGAGACTGCTGGTACATTTTCATTCAATTAGCCTATACAGCCAATCAGGTGCAGTGCTGATCAGTGTATTATAACAGCAGAAGATTCCCGTTGTCAGAATACAATAGCTCATCAGGATTCACACATTCACCTTGTATGTGTGGATGGGGCAATCAGCCCGCAGGCTGATCAAAAAAACTGATCAGTGTGTGGCCAACTTTAGCATTGCCATCCTGCACTAGGAAGTGCTGCTATTGAAAATATTTCCAGATAAGAAACAACAGATTCACAAAAGTCTATTAAACAGTATACAGTCATAGTTACAAACATACTGAAACAGATTTAGTGTTTACATATGCTGTAATTAAAAAAAAAATCACCTTTATCCTTCTGGATAGCCATTCCAGATTTTTAAAACTTTTTATTTACCTACCCTCCTCATTACCTTGAAAAACTAACAATATAGTGTTCTTATCCATCTCTTTGAATTACCTCTCCGTCTTATTCCTTTAGACATTCCACAATGCAAACTGTCTCATCCTTTTCTGATATCCTCGTTAATTGTTTCAAGCCTCCATCTCACTTCCCAAACATCAAGTCTCAGGACTAATTTATTGTGGAAGTCGAAACATAATTCATTCTAAATACAGATACACCATTTATTTTGTTAACATTCCAATTCGCCTTAACAGCCATTACTTTAAACACATTGTACCATGGATTGTACGCTTCCTATGTCCTGTACCTTATCTCTATTTCTGAAAATTAAAATGTTTAAATGAAACATTAAAAAAGTCCTACTCTTTCAGAATATATTTGGATAAGACATTGTTGAAAATCTCTTTTCAGAGAATCACCTCCAACTTAAGCACAATTCCTTTGTTGGATGTACATGGCACACATACAGATTACTACATTGAGCCCCCCCCCCCCACATTACCTTTCTGAAATTCATATTGAATAACTAAAATGCATTCAAGTTTCAGATTATTGCTGTTTGTGTCTCTGCTGGGGAGATTCACTCTATTTTTTATTTCATTATATTTTTGTTTTTTATTCTCTGTATTTGTGGTGATAACCTTTGCCAGTGGATCAGAAAGTGATAGGCAATCCAAAATGTTGTGGTTATCAGTAGAACAGGAAAAGAACAGATACTGTATCATTCAATGAGGACACCTATCCCAGTGACAGTCTAAAGCTCCATATACATGGGCCGAATGTCGGGAGACAGAAAAAAAAATGGCCGACATTTGGCCCTGTGTGTATGACACCCTGTCCAACAGAAGCCAGCTTCTGTCGGACAAACATACTGGAAAAACAGGAGCCAAATGACTCCCAATCAGCGCTCTCCGCCAATGGCTGATCGGAGTGTCCTGGTGGGGCGGGAGTCCACTTGTCAGAACACAACAGCTCAGCAGGGTAGATCGCTATACTAACGTTACATAGTACAGTGGCTCCGGCCAGAGCTGACAGTTTTTTTTTTTTGGTTGAACGAAAAAAACTCATAGTGTGTACCAGACTTTAAAGGGGATTTCCACTCATGAACAGTGTAGAAAAATCTTCTCAATCAGTTATAAACAACAGCAAAAAAAAAAAATAATTTAAACCATTCCCTACTCTATCATATCATAATTATAATTATTCCTACAATGAGGAATACATTATGTTATAAATAAATGTATATAACCTTCTGGAAACACTTATTGCCTAGATGTTAGGTTGATCCGGTGGTTGTAATAATGCGTAGACCTATAACTAGTATGCAAGTCAATTCAGACTCACCCTAACTTTCTAATTTGCATGCTTGTTCTAGTTTAGTTCTAGTTTAGAAAGTATTTACGAAAGGTAATCAACACTAGTAGCCCCTGTCTTTCCCCCAGTACAAGTTTTCATTATATGACCCCTGATCAGCCTGCAGAGAGTGATTCACTATATGTATTCTAGTGTGGCAAACTACATGACATTTTAAAGGTGACGTTTCACCCTAAGACGATCAACTTTGGAAGTTGGGATTCCTGTGTAGCCATACGGAGAAGTATTTGTTTGTTCATTTTAGCTAGCATCACAAAAAGATTTTATGCTCATCGGATAGGCCAATAAAGTATATATTTTGAAAATATTTCTCTTTCATGTGAGTAATTACATTCTGGCATCTGTGGACATTTTCTTCTCCTTAAAACAGATTGAAAATGTCATTGCGTTGCTGTCTGGAGAAGGAACAATCCTATCATGCTTTGACAAAAGGCTTTCTGAGATGGAGGGACCTTATGTTCATGGTAAGGCATGGTGATAAATGCTGGCATCCTCTAGGTAGGTGGAAGAGAGAAAACATACTAGTACCTGCTTGATGAACATACAGATAAACATTTGCTGTTCTTTAACAAACCACTTGAAGGAGTTAATAAAAACTTGCTTTTGCACAAGAATGGATTCTATGATTCTCTTAAATAAAGCTTCCACATTGATTTTCCATCTGTCAAACCATCTTAATTAAAGGCATCAGTGGTGCATGGAATTAGCACTTCAAGTTTTGTTCTCAAGGTTGGACCAAATCCATCATTAATTTGACAGATGGGATTATTTTCCTCATTTCAATATTTAGCTCCTCTATATGTACATAAATCAGAAGATAGATTTTTTTTTTTATAGCAATGCACAATTCAGCATTATTTTAGAGGGCTGAAAGCAACACAATTTCAAAATCAATTGTAAGATGAACACTTGCCTACTATATCTTCACATAGCAAAAGCAAACTCGATCCACACATGACAAACATTACAAGCTGCTCTATGTTATAATATGTATGTACATTATATGGTCCATCCTGTATGGTGCTATGCCTCTAAAATTTTAGTCTTAATGGTTTACTAATTTTTTTTTTTTTTTTAAACATTGGTTTTTTATTAAGTTTTTCAAAAATATAAAAGAGCAAGATAAAAAGTACAGAGTAGCAAGGGTGTAGAGTATAAAAGTACAAAATACAAATTTACAAACTCCCTGAAATAAACATCTTCCATAATCGTATACCAATGTTCAGGATATGGAAAATAGGGGGGAACAACTGCGCTATGTCTCGGTGATAAGCTGCGGTAAGAAATAAAATACAATGATTTAAAAAAGAATAAAACCGCGCTAGATATCAATAAGTTCAAAATCAATTGAACACATGTAGGTGTCCTATATGATGATCAAACATTCTATTTCAATGAACTTAATCTAGGAACATATGATCAGCGTCCATAGGAGAACATAGTAGATAACTCAATCAGTCTCTTATAACACCCGGTGCTCTGTAACAATTGTGTGGATCCGTCACCAAAAAGATTGGAGGCTTACCAGACCCAGCTGGAAGCCAGGCATGAAAGTTATCCCGCTGGTACGTTCCCCCTGGTCTGTCAGCCTCGAAGGCACGGACTCCCTACAGTACAGCTCCGCAGTAGGTGTATA
>BLSH010528386.1:162339-173501 GCA_018402905.1 Glandirana rugosa
ATATCCTCATTAAGGGTCATTCGCCAATAGTCGTATACGATGAGTATCAATATGTGGAAGGTAATACTACCAAGTCTGCATTACATAAATCCTTCTTTGGCTGTGTTTTTTGGTGTTTTCCCAATAAAAACAGTGCAGTTTGGGATATGAAATAGTTAAGAATATTCAGAAATAAAGGTTATTTGATCAGCTGCAGAATAAAAAATGAACATGATCGTTTTTGTTCAGCTACTGTATAATAAAAGCGGAAAGAAGTGAACATAGTTGACTATGAGTAGCATATGCTGATAACCGCTTACTGGGAATTACTCCTATAGAAAATAGGCCACGTGATGTGAACTTCATTTAGGATTATCCTAGGCAATTTCCTTTCAGAAAGGCAATACAATACAATCACAGTACTATTCTATTTTAAGTTGTCATTATATTAAAGTGAATTTGTTGTGGCCTTGTACATATTATGGGCATGGTGAAAAAAAAACAACATTTTTTTTAATTTTCTTTAGGCCAGTGAATTTGAAATGTTTTATTTATATGGGGCTCATTTACACCCATTTGTTGTAGTTACTTGCATCAGTGCCCTACACAAAGTGCAGTGCATTGCAGTGCCATTTGTTTTGAATGGCACCCTAATATACTAGGCAGTTTAGCACAACACAGTTGCATTATAGGGCACTACCATCATGCATCATCTACACATTGTAGTGCACTGCATTAACAAAAAAAGTGCATGTCCTTTTATACCTTTTGTTAAGGTGCGCTGTCAGCTGAGAATAGATTACCTTAAAGCATAGCATCTTCACACAGTACAATGTCCTGATTTGCATTTTTATTGGTGTCTATACGTTTTTAAATTGAGGTTTTATATTTTCAATTTTACTACAACATTACAATTAAACATTTATTATATAACATAAGGATTCTAAGAAGAAAATGGGTTTGCTAATTAGCACAGAAAAAATAGCTTCCTTACATGCACAGCTGGCTGTTTTTAAAACGTTGGACTGAACCATCTGATGAAAGACAAGTGTGTACTCTGTCTAATACAGTGATGGAAACACAATGTTTACAGAGCTCAGTAGCTCAAGCTGCACACACAAAGGTGAATAACTTCTTGCAGTGACTATTTGGTGGATATTTAGGTTTTAGTAAGACAGAGTGAGATAGAAGTCAGACAGCTTCTGCTGTGCATATCTAGCTAATTTATAGTGCTCTGAGAATTTCATAAAATCTGTTAAATGTTCATGTGGAAAAAATGTATACCCATCTATATAGTAAAAAATGTATATTTTAATCTAGGGATAGATTCAAAAGAAAATGATAATTTACCCAAATCCATTGTAGTTCAACTTTAAAGAGCAGGGCCTGCCATGCAAAAAGATACAACTGTACAATGTGTGGTAAGTCTAAACTACTGGACAAAGACTACCTGCCAAATTAGCATTCTCTAGTAGGCTGATGTGTTTTTAAGATGAATTACAAAGGAAAATTTACAGTAGAACACCAGTTGGTGTCATGGAGGGCAACATAACCATCAAATATAGTTAGGTGCCACATCCACCAAGGAAGCTAGCAAATATTTAGGCAAAGAATATGGACTTTATAGGCACAACAACAACCTCAATCACAATATAAGGCCTCATACACACGGACGTATCTAAAAAAATAAACAAAACGTCGGGTCCGACGTCAAGGAAAAATAGTCGACGTTTTTCGGCGTAATGCATTGGCGTTTTTGAGTGTTAGTGAGCGTCGGCGTCAATAGGCGTTTTTTTAAAAAAATCATCCCTCTGCTATTTTTCAACCTAAAAACGTTGGCGGCAAAAAAGCCGGAAAACGCCGGTGCAATATTAGGTGGCGTTTGTTGGCTTTAGTTGGCGTTTGTTGGCATATTGTGGCGTCGGCGTCAAAAAACGTCAAAATGTTACAGCCTCAGAACGCGATGGCCATGGGTTCTACTTTCTGCTCACTAACGCCGACGCCACCTACAGCTCAGAAACGCCGACGTTTTTATGGGGCCATTGACTAACATGGAGAGCTGCAAAAAACGCCAGAAAACGCCGGCGTCAAAAAACGTCCGTGTGTATGAGGCCTACAACATATGATTTTATTGATTTCATATAAAAACTATTAAAATCAAGATAAACTTAAACATATCTGCACTTAGACAAGAGAGGAGGAGCATCTCCTTGTAAAATAATGTAAGCTCTAATGAGCAGGGCCCTCTGATTCCTTCTGTATTGAATTGTATTGTAACTGTAATGTCTGCCCTAACGTTGTAAAGCAAACTGTTGGCACTATATAAATCCTGTATAATAATAATAATAAATACATAGCTATCACTTGAAATGGTTCTTTCAGGATGTTATTCCAAAAGTAGGGAGTTCCACCATCCTTATATAGTTGCTCTACATGTTTTGCGGTTGGTATTGTTCTTTTAAGATTCCATCCTAGATGGGAAAATTGAGAAAATGATTAAAACATTAATGACATGTCTATACTAAAAATAATGAAGTGCAGTAATCTATAGCAACCAACCAACTTTCACAGTGTCAGAGCAATACAAAATAATGAACATCTGGTTGTTGCTGGTATAACTGGTTGTTGCTAAATTTGTATTGCAGTTCAGCTATGTTTTGTTCTTTAATGAAATTCATATTGTATGCATAAACAACCTGACACAAATCCTTTTTTTTCATATTGCAAACCTGAAGTTGACGAAAGCAGTTTCAGTTGTGCCATGGACACTACACTACAGTTTCTTGATGAAGATGTAACTTTCTCAATATTAGCGACACGGAATCCATGCTAATATTGTTTTTTTATGCTTTGAAACCATAGTGATGTGAAAAATACCACCTGTTATTTATACTGTGTGTGTGCTTTCTGACCAGAAAGCACAGTTTCGGGTTGATCTACAAAATCTGGTGCAGCTGTGCATGGTAGCTAATCAGCTTCCAGTTTTTTTTTTTTTTGTGAAAGCTTAATTGAACAAGCTGAAGTTAGAAACTGATTGGCTACAATACACAGCTGCACCAGATTTTGCACTCTCCAGTTTTAATAAATCAACCCCTTTATATAGGCTCAACACATCAGATTTCGCATTCTCCAGTTTTAGTAAATTAACCACTTTTTGTCCTGCCACTCCCAATATGGCCAAATATGAAATTTTATTGTTCAGTATATTCAGCTGGGAAAAAACATGTCAGTAAACCATGTATCCTATTAATATGCTACATATATTTTGTGCCTTCAACTTTTGTTCACATAATTAATTTGTTTGGAATGTTTCACACCAAAGAATATGATGAATAGAGGTTAAATTTAATAGTGTTTAAAAAATGACTTTTCAGCCTTGCATAATTTAATGGAAATTAGTATCTGCTAGATTAATATTTAATTTCCCATTCACAAATTAATGAACTATCACACAATGAGCAGTAACTGAGCCAAATATATCTTCACTTCTTTTTTAAAAGTCTATAAATATTTTTATCATCCTTAATGTTAGACACATGATGGTACTGAAGTGAAAAATGACTGATGATAGTTTCCAGCAATAGTTCTGAAAGTGTCTTGTTAAACAAGGAGGGGTGATTAAGTCTTTTTTATACTTCCATGCAATGAAAGAGCTGGAGTAGCTGTAGTCAAGTATATATATAAAGAAGACAGGGTTAAAAAAAAAACAAAAATTGAAAATGGGACTTTAATGGTGCTGGTCAAACCCAACCTTTGAAAGAACACGTCTAGACGTAATTTTCCATAAAAATTAACATTTATTGATACATGGGCTGTACATAGTCAGACATCATTGTATAAAATCACCTCATAAGCACATAGTAGTTACACATTCGACCAGAAGTCAGTTCTCCCCCTATTTTAGGTATGTCATGTGATACATTCAATACCCAATAGACAATAGTAGATGGTATGGATTGGGAGCACAGAGATGTACGGTATTGGGTCCTTTCCCAACGTGTTTCTCCTGATGAGGCTTCTTCAGGGGGTGCAAGAACCGAATTGGGGTGTGTGATCTCTATAAGGACAAAAACAATCTTATAGAATATAGAACAGACATATCATTCAATATCCTGTATCCTAAAATTCTTAATATCAATGCAAAATGAATCTAACAACGATCATTTACCAACAATGATTTCTTCATGTGTTTGTCTTAATGGTGTTATCTTATATTAAATGTCAAATTACCTTATTATGCAAACAAGGAGGGAACTTAGTCCATGCCGTGGAGCGCAGAGATGCCATACCCCGAGGTTCCTCATAAACTGTAGAACAATCAGAGGTTTTTTTTATGGGTATTTTTTGATATATATATACGATTACGGTATTTTATAGTTCAAGTTTTCATTTTTTATTTCTTTATTAGTAAGACGCTTGGCGATTGTGGTGGGACGTGGCGGCCTTTTTCCAGTTGGTCCACTCCCCTTCTGCACCATCGCCGCCCTCTCCCTCCTCCTTCCCCCTCCACCGCTTCTCTTCCTGGGGTCTCCTGGGCTCTGGAGTGGTGGATGGCAGGTGGGCATTGGGTGCGGAGGGTGGACGCATGTAGCTGGGCGGTGTTCCGATCGGGCCGCTGACATTCCGCCACTTGGGGGCAAGCGCAATAGTCGGCCCTTCATTGCATATTTGTTCTCCTAGGGATGTGGTGCCGGTCACAAGTGTTAGCCTGCATCCAATTCATTTTTAGCTGGAGTCAAGTATTACTGGATGTAATAAACTAGACATTCTCCAGTCAATGCTAGACTACAAAGAAAGAGTAGCCTATTATCATAATCTGCAAAACCAAGTGTAACAGTGTTGGAGACAGCACCTTCATTACAATGGAACTAGTAAGGACAGATTTCTGCAAGTCATCCAGAAACCTTTCAACAGTGCTCTTCCTATGACCTCAGAACTAAAGCTTTAAAGGAGAGCTGTTCTTACATATTTGTGTCTTCTTGTAAAATGTGCAATAAATATCAGCTGGTTCAGTCTCAACCGATGGCATATAAAAAGGTGTCTCATTACCAAGGTGCCACACAAGAACCATCTCATGATGGGTAAAAGTAAAGAGCTCTCTCAAGACCTTTGCAACCTTACTGTTGCAAAACATACTAATAGCATTGGCACAGAAGGATTTATAAACTTCTGAAAGTTCCAGTGAGCACTGTTGGCGCCATAATCCCGAAGCGGAAAGAATATCTTTTCACCATAAACCGGCCACGACCAGGTGTTCCTCGCAAGATTTCTGACAGAGGAGTGTAAAGAATTATCAGAAGAGTTGTCCAAGAGCCAAGGACCACTTGTGGAGAGCTTCAGAAAGACTTGAAATCAGCAGGTACAATTGTTTCAAAGAAAACAATAAGTCATGCACTCAACCGCATGGCTTGTATGCACGCTCACCATGCAAGACTCCATTGCTAAAGAAAAAGCTTATTGAAGCTTGTTTAAAGTTTGCTACACAACATTTAGACAAGCCTGTCTCAGATGAGACCAAAATTGAACTATTTGGATGCCACAATACACACCGTGTTTGGAGGTCAAATGGCACTGCACATCACCCCAAAAACACCCCCATACCAACAGTAAAGTTTGGAGGTGGGAACATCATGGTGTGGTGCTGTTTTTCAGCATACGGTGCTGACAAACTTCATTCCATTGAAGGAAGGATGAATGGAAAAATGTACCAAGACATTCTTGATAAAAATCTGCTGCCATCTACCAGGATGATGAAGATGAAATGAGGGTGGACATTTCAGCAAGACAATGATCCCAAACACAAAGCGCGTATGCTATGGACAACCAACACAGGTGCATTCTATTGATGGCATTTTGAATGCACAGAGATACCGTGATTAGAGTTGAGCGAACCCGAACTGTAAAGTTCGGGTCCATACTGAACTTTCGGGTGTCCGTGTCCCGAACCCGAACGTTTGAGAAAAAGTCCGGGTTCGGGTTCTGGGTTCTGGTATTTTATCACGCATGTTGAATAGCTGCAGGACAGCCAATCAACAAGCGTTTCACTGGTTTTCCCTAGAAGCCATCACAGCCATGCCTACTAAGGGCATGGCTGTGACTGGCCAGTGCATCATGTGACCCAGCCTCTATAAGAGGCTGGAGTCACAGTGCTGCATGTCACATGCTCTCAGATTAGTGTATGGGGAGGATGCTGCCGGCACGGTGAGGGACAGATTGTGAGGGACAGATTGCAGATCTAATAACTAGGTAGAGATTACTACTACTGCTGTGAGGGACAGATTGCAGATCTAATAACTAGGTAGAGATTACTACTACTGCTTTGAGGGACAGATTGCAGATCTAAAAACATCTCATCCTGCATTACAGAATGATCTGATTACAGAACGATCTCTCATCCTGCATTACAGGACGATCTGATTACAGAACGATCTGATACTGGACTAGGTAGAGATCACTACTGCTTTGAGGGACAGATTGCAGATCTAATAACCTCTCCCATTTTTCTTCCTTTTGCAGCCCTCTAGCACTTTCCAGGACTTTTTTACAGCCATTTTTGTGCCAAAAAGTTCGGGTCCCTATTGACTTCAATGGGGTTCGGGGTCCGGGGTCAAGTCCGGGTAACGTTCGGTACCGAACCCGAACGTTTCCGTGAAGTTCGGCCGAACCCGCAGAACCCGAACATCCAGGTGTCCGCTCAACTCTAACCGTGATGAGATCCTTCTTGCATGGCCAGCATACTCACCGGACATGTCACCCATTGAACATGTTTGGGATGCTCTGGATCGGTGTATACGACAGCCTTTTCCAGTTACTGCCAAATATCCGGGCAACTTCGCACAGCCATTGAAGTGAAATGAACCAACATTCCACAGGCTACAATCAACAACCTGATCAACTCTATGCGAAGAAGATGTGCTGCACTGCGTGAGGCAAATGGTGGTCACGCCAGATACTGACTGGTTTTCGGACCACCCCAATACAGTAAAAATGCACATTTTAGAGTGGCCTTGTATTGTGGCCAACCTAAGGCACACCTGTGCAATGGTGGATAATGACAACACTGCGCTAACCAAAAAGCATCACAACAGCAGCAGCTCTATTACTCAGTCCCAGTAACACAGAATCTATATAACAAAGGAGCCGCGCTAGTCAAGTAGCAGGTATAAATATTAATAGAACAAGAAAAGTCTCTGTTGGTTCCAAAGAAAAGTGTTCATATAAACTGGCAACGGTTCAAGGTACATGAGCTGTGTTGAACAGTTACAATCCTCAACATCCAAATTGGAGGCTCACCGTGTAACGGTTATGATAACGCTCACAATTGTATCAGGTACACTTTTCTTCCAATGCTCAGAAGGATAAATTGAGGTCCTCCCTCCAACAGACTCGCAGGGATCGATGGCACATGTAAAGTTGAGCAGCTCACCTGTGCAATAATCATGCTGTCTAATCAGCATCTTGATATGCCACACCTGTGAGGTGGATGGATTATTTTGGCAAAGGAGAAGTGCTCACTAACACAGATTTACACAGATTTGTGAACACTATTTGAGAGAAATAGGCCTTTTGCGTACATAGAAAAAGTCGTAGATCTTTGAGTTCAACTCATGATAAATAGGGGCAAATACAAAAGAGTTGCGTTTATAATTTTGCTCAGTGTGTATATATACATACATACATACATATAGATACACATAAAACACACCTTCCTATCTCCTAGCAAAGACAGCAAAATTGAAAAAACAAAACCTAATAATACGTTACTAATATGCAAATGTTGACATCTAAGAATAAAGTCAAAACCTGGCCCACCACATCTTATTTCTCAAATCTTTTATTGCCCAGTATGGCAACCTATCATAGGGGGAGATTTACTAAAACTCGTGAACACAGAATCTTGTGCAGATATGTTTAGTAACCAATCAGCTTTTAACTTCAGCTTGCTCAATTAAGCTTTGCCAATAAGCTCATGTTCACATTGGGCCGATTTGGCATGCGATTATTGACAATGGCACCGTCCGAATCAGTGCGATGCCGACACCAATTCTCAAAAGTAGTTCCTGTACTACTTTGGCAACTTCAGGGGCGATTTGAATAGACATCTGTGCATGAACCCGCACAGATGTCTGTCAAATCGCCCCCGAAGTCAGATTATATAGCTGAACTTGCACGATTTCTAACCCACATCAGTGTGAACCTGGGCTAAAACCTAGAAGCTGACTGGTTACTATGAACAGCTGCACCAGATTGTGAATGCACAAGTTTTAGTAAATCTCCCCCACTGTGACAGGCCAATAGGAAGGTGGGGCTAGGGATGGAAGAATACAACACTATCAGGTGGTTACATTTCCAGAGTCCTGAAATGGGAGACCCTGAGGTGAACTACCACTGGGTGCATGCACTAAATTGCTACATCCTGATCAAAGCCATCAGAATACTGACATACAGGCAATGTTGTGCAATTTATAGTTTTTCGTACCTTCAAAAGAAAATAAAGTAGGGATTTCTACAGGTTCTCATTGCAAAGTGACTATGACAAAGCAAAAAAACTATGACAGTCTACCACTCTGTTGAAGTTTAGGCAAAGTTATATGAGGTCTTTTCCTTAATGTAGCTCTGGGGATTGTGCAAACAATAGATAATCTGCAATGTCTTTGGTTTACAAACAGCAAACAGGCTGTTCACGTTGCAAGAGAAGTTAGCTTAGTGAATATGGTGAATACCCAATAACATGCAAGCAAACTAAAAAGAACAGTATTTATGCTTGCATAAGATTGCATGATGGATGTCAGCAGAGCTTCACCTGATTCAATAAGCTAAAGGAAAACGCACCTGTAAAGTGCAAAATCCCTTTAAAAGTGAACAGTTTATTTGCTTTTAGTAAATCAACTCCAGTGCATTTATTAATCTAGTTTGCTAGTACCGATTCATGTTAATCACTTGCTGCCCAGGCTATAGCGGATACACGACCACACTGCAGGTCTCCCACGTGCCCCCTGGGGTACACACCGGGTGCCCTCTGTGACTGCTGCGTGCCTTGGACACAGAAGATCACAGATCAGGGTAAATGGTCAATCACAGCATCCCTTTACCATGCAATTAGCTGTGTCAAATCACAACTGTCACAATGTAAACAGACTTGCTGGTTATCTGCTCTCCTTTCCTCACACAGAGACAGCATGTAAGGAAAGGAGAGCCAATCTGTGAGGGCACAGTGAGAACAATATTTACACTGATTATCAGTGCAGCTCATCAGTGCCTATCAGTGCAGCTTCATCGGTGCCTACTCATCAGTGCCCATCATTGCAGCTTAACAGTGCACATCGGTGCAGCCTCATCAGTTTTCATCAGTGCAGCCTTATCAGGACAGCCACATTAGTGCAGCCTCATCAGTGCCCATCAGTGAAGAAGAAAAATTACTTATTTGCAAAATTGTATAAAAGAAACTAAGAAAACTTTTTTTTTCTTTTTAATTTTTTACTGTATAATACAATAATGAAACATATTTTGAGCCCAGGCATTGCATGCTTTATTCCAGACTGGTGAGCTTTTATTACTATCTGAAACTCCTTGTTACTGTACCCGCTAACTCTCCTGCCTTGTTGTATTGGCTGAAATGTTCCACCACAGCCCTTTCCAAAAATAGTGGTGGCATTTTAACCACTTGTCGACCGCCCGTCGCAGCGTGACGGCGGCAAAGTGGTTCGTTATCGCGCACCGCCGTCACCCGATGGTGGCCGCGATAGCTAGCATTGTGAGCGTGCGCACGCTGCCAGAGGTGCGCTTGCACGCTCACTGTGTTCCGGGGGGGCCAGGGAGCAGGTAGGGTGGACTCAATCTCCACCAGTTACCCGCCATGGCCCCCCCACAGTGAAAGAATGGAGGTCCGTGTATGTAAACACGGATCTCCATTCTGGCAGAGGGGGAAGGGCTGTGATCACAGGCTTCCTGTATAATGGAAGCCGTGATCACTCCCCTCCCCCTGCCAGCCCAGCCCCCATACAGTTAAAACACAGTGAGGGAACACAGTCAACCCTTAGAGCGCCCCCTCCAGGTTAACCCCTTCACTGCCAATGGCATTTACACAGCAATCAGTGCATTTTTATAGCACTGATTGCTGTATAAATGCCAATGGTCCCAAAAAAGTGTCAAAATGGTCTGACATGTCCGCCGCAATATCGCAGTACCACTAAAAATTGCAGATCGCTGCCATTACTAGTAAAAAATAAAAAAAATAAAAACCCCAGAAATGAATTCTCATAATTCGTAAATGTGGCAACTTTTGCACAGACCAATCAATAAACGCTGATTGCGTTTCTTTTACCAAAAATATGAGGAAGAATATAAATTGGCCAAAACTGATGCAAAAAAAATTTTTTTTTTTGTATTTTAGCAAAAAGTAAGAGAAAGTTTTTTTTGCAAAATTGTCGCTATTTTTTTGTTTATAGCGGCGATCAGAAATGAAGCAGTGGTGATCAAATACCACCAAAAGAAAGCTCTATTTGTGGGAAAAAAAAGGATGCAAATTTTGTTTGGGTACAACGTCGCACGACCGCACAATTGTCAGTTAAAGCGACGCAGTGCCGAATCGCAAAAAGTGCTCTGTGTGCACTTTGTGTGAAATCCTTCCGGGGCTGAACTGGTTAAGTAGATCTAAATGCATTGATTAACCACTTCCTTACTGGGCACTTAAACCCCCCTCCTGCCCAGACCAATTTTCAGGTTTCAGCGCTGTCGCATTTTGAATGACAATTGCGCGGTCGTGCGACGTTGTACCCAAATAAAATTGATGTCCTTTTTTCCCCACAAATAGAGCTTTCTTTTGGTGGTATTTGATCACCTCTGCGGTTTTTATTTTTTGCGCTATGAACAAAACCAAGAGCGACAATTTTGAAAAAAGAACAATATTTTTTACTTTTTGCTCTAATAAATATCCCAAAATAAAAAAAAAAAAAAAAATTATTTATTGGGTTTGGCCGATTTATATTCTTCTACATATTTTTGGTAAAAAAAATCGCAATCGGCGTTTATTGATTGGTTTGCGCAAAAGTTATCGCGTCTACAAACTATGGGAATTGATTTATGGCGTTTTTATTATTATTATTTTTTTTACTAGTAATGGCGGCGATCTGCGATTTTTATCGGGACTTTGATATCCGGGCGGACATGTCGGTCATTTTTGA
>BLSH010528386.1:181635-209173 GCA_018402905.1 Glandirana rugosa
GCTGTTTGTAACACTCGTGTTCAGCGTACTGCAGTGGTTTAGTTACAAAGGGATACTCTCGGTAGAATTGACCAGGCTGTGTTCAGCCAGGCTGAAACTTTTTCCAAGGACATGATGAAACCAGGCTGAAACCAGGATGAAGTCGGGTAACTTATAGTAACTTAATCCGACCCAAGTGTGATAGGCTGTTTTTTTGCCAGGATGAAACTAGGATGTGACGACACGCTAAATGCCAGGATGTACCCCAGTTTCAGCCTGGCAAACAGACACGTATCCCTAGGCTGAAACTAGGGCTGTTACGGTCCGTGAAACACGAGACCCCTAGAACTTTGGAGGGGGACCCCATGCCAGTTTTTTCTTTAAAAATATGGCGTGGAGTTCCCCTTCAAGATCCCCAGAGCACAAAGTGCCTGGCATTGTCGGGATCAAAGTCGGATCCCTATGCACAGACAAACGGTCCGACTTTGACCCCATGTAGGACCGTAAATCGCACAGCAGTGTAGGATCAAAGTAGGACCGTTTTTTTGTCGGATAGTGTGAACCCAGCCTAATTCAATGATATTCAATGGGCTGAAGTAGGACCAAAGTCGGACCAAAGTAGTACAGGAACCTTTTTCAAAGTCGGACCGACTTGTGTCGGACCAGTTAAGATGGCTCTCATAGGGAAACATTGATTTGGTGACGTCATGCGACTTGTGCTCACAATGTTTGTCGTACAAGTGTGACCCGGCCTAATTGAACAAGCTGATGTTAGAAGCTGATTGGTTACTATGCAAAGCTGCAGCTCTCAGTTTAGGGTCATTTGAAAACACACTTCATTTATTATTAGTCTCTTGCTGTTTTAAGTTACTGTATATAGGGATTAACAGAATTAAATTACATATAAAATAATGAAAATAGGAACGGACGCACAATACATTCCAGGGAAATTTCATTAATATTTATGCTCATATGTGCGTTTGCGTGTATTTGCACGTACTGACCGGGGATGCAGATTTTTGTATTTTCTTTTTTTACTCAAGAATACGCAGTGCATGTTTGTACTGAGCTTTTTCAAGCTGCAGTGTGCAAAAGGCCTTTAACCTCCTTGACGGTATTACTGAGTGTGGCTCGGGGTGAGTTTTCATTGCAAATAGCGGTAACCCCTGAGCCACACTCGGGATCACTGGATCCAACGCTGGGTTACTTACCTTGTCCCCTGGATCCAGCGATGTCCCCCCGCTGTGTCTGCAGGCTGTGTCCTCTGCCCAATGCCTGTGTGATGCCGGGCTCCGTTCCCTGAGAGTGTCGCATCCCACGGGGGCAGAGCCTGGCGGGAAATTCAAAAAGTGAAACACACAGTAAACAAACAGTACACTGTAATCTGTAAGATTACATTACTGTATGAAATCATTTCACATCCCCTTTGTCCCTAGTGGTTTGCCCAGTGCCCTGCATGCACTTTTATATTATATATGCCATTCTTTCTGCCTGGAAACTTGAGAATGTCCATGGCAACCAAAAAGCGTCCCTTTATGTCAAAGGTGTTTTTTACCAGCTAGAAAACACCGATAGTAAATAAGAATCATTTGCAGAATTGAGTGATATTGATTTTTGGGGAAATTTATCATTTATCAATTTCAGACACTGAAAGGGATGACAGTGACAATTCTGCAACTGAGCAAATTTCTGTGTTTTTGACTGGATTGATATTGAATAAATGTTATTATCGTTATATTATTATTTGATAATTATTTATACTTATTTATTATATTATAATTTTTTTTTCATATATATTATAATTTATGATTCCGTTATTTCAAACTTTATCATACCCGGGATGTCTACTATACTCTCGTCTTAAGTGAGTTATATCTAAGAAATACAGGCCTACAATATAAAACGCCAAATTTCTATGCAAAACAATGTACCGCTTTGAGACGGAAAAATCTGACATAATCATACCGCCAGGGAGGTTAAAGGCTAAGTTCACATTTTTTTTTTCTAAAATCCAGCTCCCTTATGTACCAATATACCACTAATGGGTAAACCGTATAGGTTTAGGAGATATTCATTTTACCTACAGGTAAGCCTTATTTTAGGCTTACCTGTAGGTAAAAATCACAATTAAGGGAATGCAACTGCTTTAATTAAAAGTGGTACTGTCTCTTTAAAGAATTTAGCTCACCTGTACAGGTAGATTCTTAGTGGTCAGCAGTGAACAAGTGACCCTTAGAATGTTCTGGAACGCTCTCAGAGCAGTATATAACTCGTCAGCACCCTGTAATTCGTGCTGTTGGCTGGACACTGGACTGAGCTCCTGCGGGTCTACCGTGAAGACTCTCCTGTGAAGGCTGCTGGAGGAGGCTAAAGGAGCTGGCGGGAAAGAGTAGCTGCGTTGCTGCCTGGTCATAGAAGGAGAAAAATCGGCGCGGGGAGATGGAAGAAGAGGGCGCGGAATTGGGCGGACCATCGGTTCTTCAGCAGCTAGCAACCACTCCGAAGAACGGGTGATGTCCCTGTGAAGATCCCAGCATAGCCGAGCGGTGGAGCTGCCTTCATCTCTGAGGGTGGAAGAAGAGGAGGAAGTGAATGTATCTGAATTTTCGAATTACAATAGTACCGAATTTAAACGAATCTTAATAACGAAAAAGAAAATTCGGACAAAATTTGAATTGGAATAATTTTCGAATCATTTTCGAATTCGAATAGTTTTCGAATTCGAAAAGTTTTCAAACTCCAAAAGTTTTCAAATTAGAATTTCAAAAAGTCCTCGAATTTGTATAGTTTTCCAATTACCAAAGAGAACAAAATAGAATAGAAAACAAAGGAATAGAACAGAAAAAAAAACAATAGACTAGAAAAGAATATAACAGAAAACAAAAGAATAGAATACAACAGAGTAAAACAGCTCTGTTCCACTCCACCACATTATATTCCTTCATTTTCTGTTATATTCCCCTCTATTGTATTTTATCTTTTTCCATTCTATTCCTCCACTTTCCACTCCACCCCATTCTCCTTGGAAATTGGAAAACGATTCAAAAACTATTTGAATTCAAAAACGATTCAAATTTGAAAACGATTCGCATTCGAAAACTTTTCAAATTAGAAAACTATTTCAAAACGAATAAACGAAAACAAATTCCGAAAACGATTGAAAGAAATAAAACAAATTTAACTAAATAAACTTATGTAAATAACGAAACGAAACTAAACTAATTTTTTCGCTCTGCACATGTCTACTCCGGGTGCAGCTGCTGCTGTCTCTGTTTCAATCTGTTTATTCAAGTTTCAAAATTACAGTTAGACGTTGTAATGTAGTATAAAAGCATGCAAAACGGCTCTGACAACATAAACCGTAAACAAGAAGTCATCAACTATAGCCTTTTAAGGGTAAAGATTTAAGACATACATCCACTAGTGGGTATTAGAGGCTGTGACATAGTGGTCAACTGTAGGGAAACTATTATTGAGGAACATGTTCCTTTATAGGCCACTATTAGGTCAAACAACCCGTGGACCTTACATCAGGCCTACTTTGTAAATTTGGTGGACTGGTCAAGCAGGACAGCACCCACCCACCCGTCCACTTAATTAACCTATAGGCATAATAATGGAATTTTAACAACCATAATGACTATTTTGTTATCCAATATTGGACTCATTTATCTTACCCCATAAAATATATATATATATATATATATACAATTATTGTATCCTGAAAAAAAGTTTGTTAAGTGTAGCAGCAACATATCCTTTGAGGGACATTGTTACAATACCTAAGCAGAAACCCCAAAGTCGAGACAGCGGGTCCGACTAGAGGGCCTATCTTGCACCTGAGTAAAGGAATGGAAGAAGCAAAATTAGAAAAAGACAAGGAAGTGAGTCAGAAAAGAGAACAAAGAGATGAGACCACACCTGTCCAGGACCCAACATCGACCCATTATTAATCCCAGATGTTCGGTGCCTGCAGGTAAGAAAACCAAGTGGTCCACTCTTTGTCAAATAGGGGTTGTTTGTCCCGTAGGATGCTGACCAATTTTTCATAGAGCATAATCCCGGTTAGTTTTCATTTCATTAAGCTAAGTCGATCACTGGACTTTTCCAAGCAGTTGCGAAGGATATTTTGGCCGCCAAAAACATATAATAAATTAGAGTCTGTGTGGACCTTGGGATATTCTCCACAGGTTCATTAAGCAAGGCTATGCGGGGATCCTTAGTAATGTTAACCATAGTGACTGAATTAATTAAGGACTGAACCTTTATCCAGAAACGACAAACCTTAGGACAGGTCCTCCATATATGAAGGACAGAGCCAACCAGACCACAGCCGCGAAAGCAGGAGGGGGACGAATCCAGATACATTTTGGAGAGGCGTTCTGGCACAAGGTACCATCACATGATCACTTTATATCCTGCTTCAATCAGGCCAACATTCATTATACCCTTATGAATGCATGCTGTCCAGGAACTATAGTGCTCCACCTCCAGGGCAATGTCCATATCCCTCTCCCAAGCCATTTGATATGGATTTTGGATGAGGGGGAAACAAAGGATTTATTCAACATGGAGATACAACCCCTCTGAAAAGTCTCCTGTATGCATCTGCTTTCGTACTATGTTTGCACTGTAAGATCGGAACCATTCTTTTGTAAAGAGGCTAAGAAGTGTTGTATTTTTTGTAAGCGGAAATTTCTCAGAGGGGGGTGGCATCTGCAGGTCCTGCACAAAATACGAAGAGGGTTGTATACCTCTATGGTCAAAATAGTGTCCTATGCGGTAGAGTCCCCTGTCCGTTCACCAATGAAAGAGGGCAGGCATCAAGCTGCTGCTGTTTCATCCGTCAGTCAGCCAGCTACCTTAAATTCTGCAGCATTCCATGGTCCTGGGTACTCAACTCCTAATATGGGTAACCCAGCTGGTGAGTTTCCTCAGCTTCATGTGTTTAATTCAGGGGTCCTCAAACTATGGCCCTCCAGTTGTTCAGGAACTACAACTCCCATCATGCCTAGTCATGTCTGTGAATGTCAGAGTTTTACAATGCCTCATGGGATGTGTAGTTCCGCAACAGCTGGAGGGCCGTAGTTTGAGGATCCCTGGTTAATTGTTTGGTGTTTTCCCTGACTAAAATAGCACAGGCTCTGGAAGTGAATGCTGCTGTATCCAGTCCTTCTGTTGCTCCTTCACATGTCTGGTTTCCCCCTGTGACTACTCCTCCTGTTTCTGTTTTACCTAGTGTGTCTTTGCCTTCGCCAGCATTTGTTTCTAATGATAAAGTTTTGGATTCTCTTATTCCTGAGACCTGTGTTAAAGAGGTTTTGCCGTGTGACATGTCACCCCTGGGTTTCCACTTATCCATGGCAGTTAAAGCGGTTGTCTACCAAATTGTTTTACTTTTACCTACAGGTAAGCCTATAATAAGGCTTACCTGTAGGTAAAATGAATATCTCTTAAACTTTCATGGTTTAGGAGATATTCGCCCTAAATGCATCCGCTGACGTCACGGCGCATGCGCCATGAGGTCCCGGTGAAAGCCCGGCGCACGGCGCCGGACCTTGCCGGAAGGATGGGCTCCAGCGCGCTGTGAGTGTTCGGAGCCACGTACCCGGAAGGATCCCCCGAGGGAACATGTCAGCTCCCTCTACGGGGACCAGGCGGACCTGTCGGAGCTTCGTTCTGAGGTAAGCATTTCATAATGAGCTAGTATGCGGTGCATACCAGCTCATTATGCCTTTCCCTTACAGGTTTTTCTTTTTCTTTTTTTTTTTTTGACAGGTATACAACTGCTTTAAGGAAAAAATATGGAGGGGTAATTTTGTCGTTATCTTATCCTTATTGCCTTCTCAAAGGATAAGAAATCGAAGGATAAGGGTGAAGAAGATAGAAAGAGGTCAGTTGCTAAATCTTTTCACACCTGGCTACAGGCCTTTTATATATTCTCTAGTATAATAGGGGAGAAATTCCCTGATCATTACAGCGGCCTCTTTTAGCACCTAGAAATAATTCTTAAAGCATATAGGAATTTTGGGGGTCTTGGCTGGGATTTCTATGACAAATCTTTTCATCAGAAAATGTCAGTCTACCCCACGCTTAAATGGGGTATGAAGGGTGTGGGCCTTTGGCTTAATCTCATACTGCCTCAGAAACCTTTTCCACCTAAACAGCTTTTACCCAGTTCAGTTTCTCAGTCACCATTTAAAAGGGGCTATTGTTTTGCTTACAATGAGAGTAATTGTAAATGGAATGCTGCTTGTCGTTATAAGCATGAATGCTCTTTTTGTTCTGGTCCACACCATTTGTCCAGGTGTTTTAAAAAAATCTTCTGTTTCAGCTCCAAGGGATATTTTTCCCAAAGGCCTGCATGCCTGTGAGGCTGAGAAAAATGCTCCATTGGCTAATAATGTACCCAGACAAGGAGAAGGCCAATTTTCTAATTGAAGGATTTTCTGCTGGTTTCCCTCTGCTGGCTTTTTCAGGTAAGGGGTGCTTATTGGTTAAAAATGTAAAGTAAATTGTATAGTGAAGTGGTTAGGGATAAGATATCAAAAGAAATGCATGAGGGGCAGGTTGCAGGTCCTTTTAGTCCCCCACCCTTTGCTAATTTAATACCCCTTAGGTATTGTGCCAAAAAAGGAGCCCAATTCTTTTAGACTAGTACACCATTTATCATTCCCGAAAGGCAGTTCTCTCAATGATGAAATTGATGCCTCTCTCTCTTCTGTTTTTTTTTTTTCCACTTCTGATGACTCAGTCCAAATCATCAGGGGATTCGGAGTAGGGGCAGTTCTTGCTAAGGCTGAAAAATCGGCCTTTAGACTTCTGCCTATTTCCCCTGTGTCTTTTAATTCCCTGGGTTTTTGTTTTGATGGGTTTTATTTTTTAGATAAATGTTTGCCCATGGGCAGCTCTTTATCTTGTGCTTATTTTGAGTATTTTGCTTCTTTTCTACATTGGATCATTTCTTTGGAATCCGGTTTTGACTGCTTCGTCCATTACTTGGATGATTTTCTATTTGTAGGCCCTCCTGAATCTCCTCGTTGTTCACGTTTGTTGAAATTATTTTGTGCAGTTTGTGGCCATTTCTGCATTCCCCTTGCAGATGAAAAGACGGTCTTACCCATGTGTTCTATCGATTTCTTGGGTATCAATATAAGTACAATGACTTTGGAATTTAACCACTTCAATACCAGGCACTTCCCCCTTTTCAAATATTAGGTTGATCAAGGACCTAAAGGAGGATTTGGGTTTAAGGTTTCAGTTCTTGCAGGAGTTTAATGGGAGATCTTTCTTTCAAGAAGATTTTGTGCTGGTGGCTGATTTGGATTTATCTACTGATGCTGCTGGACCAAAAGGCTTTGCAGCTATTTGGCAAACTCTTTGGCTTTCTGGCTCCTGGCCCCAGTCGTGAATTGCTAAAAAAGCGAAGTGGAATATTGTCTGCTGGAATCATTTTGATTATCGCTGCCTTTGAAATCTGGGGTCCTAATTTCACTAATAAAATAATTATTGTCCATTTAGATAATAAAGGCGTGATTTTTTCACTAAATTGTCTTTCCTCCAAGTCCATTTGTGTAATAAGGCTTTTGCATTTTTTTGTTCTTTTATGTCTAAAGTATAATGTGTGGGTGAAGGCGAAATGTATACCTGGTAGGACTAATGTTGTCACGGATGCTCTCATTTGTGGGACCTCATTTAGATGCCTTATTTGCTGCAATCAGGAATTCTATATCACTTCAGACATGGCGTGACTATTTGGCTTCATGGGACAAATGACTGTCATTTAATACCCAGTTTGGTTTTATTTTTGATCAGCCTTCCGAGGGTTCTATATTATCTTTTTTATGTGTCATGATGCATGACCAATTATCGCACGGCCACATCGTAAAAATTGTAGCAGGGGTTTCTGTTTTAACCAATTATTTATTTTTGGTTAAACAGGCCTTAAAGGGCTACAAGAAGTCCAGCTTTATGCCAGACAGAGGTAGGCCTATTTACTTTGAGCTGCTGCATCAGCTCTGTCATACTTCTGGAAGGGTCTGTGATTCCTATTATGGGAGTTTACTCTTCAGGACAGCCTTTGTCATGGCATTTTTTGCTGCCCTTAAAGCTAGTATCCCCTAACAAGGCTGGTTTGTCTGGACTTAGATTCCAGGACGTCTTTATTTCAAGTACAGGTGTGTATATTTTCATTCAACATTCTAAAACTGACCAGTTGGGTAGGGGATGGTGGATTCATTTGTATTCCTGTGGTGATCCCATTATTTGTCCTTTCCTAATAATTCAGGAATATGAAGCTCTTAGGCCAAACACAGATAATTTCTTCATTCATATGGACAGTATTCCTCTTACAAAATACCAATTTTCTTTCCTTTTGAAGAAATGTCTGTGCTATTAAGGACTTAAGGATCAGCATGTCACGGCTCATTCTTTTCTTATTGGCGCTGCCACTAAGGCAGCCAGAATGGGTCTAGATGATGCTGTGATTTAGAGATTGGGTAGATGGAAGTCTGACAGATTAAATTTATATAATCGGCCTAATCTTTCTTTTTATTGTTTTCAGGTTCTAGGTCGGTTGTCTGGATTATCGTCCATTCATTTATTTACTGGGCCTGTAAAAGGGCATCACATCGTTGTTACACAGAGAATTTGTCTGTACCACCTGATGCTTTTTGTATATCTTGGATAGGTATTAGAGGTTTAAAATGGGCTCAGCTTCAATTTCATCTTTCTCAGTTTTGTCTGTATTTTCCCCCTCCTTCGATTCTAGTAATATATGCAGTAGGAAATGACGTCGGTCAGATAAAAAGTCTAGCACTTTTGTTCATGATCAAACGTGATTTATGGCATTTTAAATTAGCTTTCCCTTTTACAGCTATTGTTTTTCTGCAATGGTGCCACGCCTTCTTCTTCACCTCGGTCTTCTTCACCTCAGCTTAAGCCCTTGGAGAAGATAAGGAGGCATATTAATAAATCATTGGAGAAATATATGCCCCTCATTGGTGGTTTTTCTTACTGGCACATTGACCTTGAGGGTGGAATTCCGGGGTTTTAGAGACAAGACTCTATTCATTTATCTGACGTAGGTAATGACCTGTTTAATTTGGGACTTCAATCTTGTGTAGCGATGGCTGTGGCAGTTTGGTAAGTCAATCCTGTTTCAAGTAACAGGATTGACTGGTGGGGACTTTGTTAATGTTAAAATGAAGTTTGCTTGAGTCCTTTGACTGAGCCTTGCTTGTTATGTAACTATTTATATTTATATATTTCTTTTTTTATCTCAATAATTTTTATTGAAATTTTTACATGTTACAAGTAAGTAGTACAAGTTACAGTGATGTTAATAATGTTAACAGGTGATAAACCGTTTAGTATTAAAAGTAGTTAATAGGGAAAAGAAAAGAACAATATATCCATTGTATGCAATCTGTGAACATTCTATAGGGGTTCCGTTTACTTGAGTTCCTTCTATAGCCACATTTTTACCTGTGGTTATGATGCTATTCCTCTCTGTCATCAGTCATTTCTCCTCCTCAGGTATCCCCCCATCACCTCCAGACCATCCGGCCTCCCCATTTGGGATCATCGGCCGGATAGGGGAGCTTGAGGGGGGGCCGCCTGAAGGGCCTAGCGGTGTCTTGACAGCCTTGGCTGCTCATGATTGTTGCCCTATTGAGTTGTTAATTAGGGTGTGTTTTGTACCATTTTACCCAAAGGTCCCATTTACATTTGGTAGGGGTAGAGGTTCCTAGGTTGATAGACATTATCTGTTCATGGATGCAGTGAAGGTTAGTTTTCTCTATGACATAATTTATTGTAGGCGGTGTGGGAGATTTCCATTTAGGGGTTATGTTAAGTTTCGCAGCAAGTAGTACGTTGAGTATAATATCTCTAGCAATTATTGGGAAGTTTGTGATACCTAAGGATAGTAGCGCCAGTTGAGGTGATGGTGTAGTAGGTAGGTTGGTGATTTGTGCTATCAATTTGAAAGTGTCCTCCCAGAACCTTGCTAGTAGTGGACATCCCCATAGAATATGTATGAGGTCTCCTATTTCTCCGCAGTTTCTCCAACATTGGTTAGATTGTGTGTGAGAATATCTCGATATTCTCTCTGGGGTGAGATACCATCTTTGGAGTATTTTTATTGCTAGCTCCCATAATGAGGAACTACGTGTAGCTGAGTATGTATGTTTGAGTGCGGATTGCCATTGCTGATTGGTGTATGTGGAGTCTAATATCCTTTCCCATTCTAAGAGGTGTTTATGTTTATGCATGGTGTCTTTCTGCTGTAGCGTATTATAGAGTAAGGAGATTCCTTTATGATTGGGGTTTGGCAGGGTGAGGAAGGACCACACAGATTGAGGCACATTGATGGGCCATTTGGGAAGGTTGGCAAGCCCGTGTCTAATTCTGAGGTATGTGAATACCTCTCCTGCTGGGAGCGTGAATTCTTTCTGTAATTTATCGAAGGGTTTGAGGTTTTGGTTGTCTAAGAGATCTTCTAGATTTGAGATACCTTTGTCTGACCAGGAGTTCAAGGGAAGCGTTGGAATAATGTAATGGAGGGTTTGGATAGGAATGTGTAAAGGGATTGCTTTTGGGTGTTTATAAGTTTGATGGGTCAGCATTTTCCATGTTTGCGCTGATATCGCCATCGTCAGCGGGACCGAGATTGGTACCTTAGCCCCCAGGGATGTGCTCAGGAGCCATGTGGATTGCGATTTATCCTTAAGATAAGAAGCTTCGATCCGTCCTCACAGAGAAGTGGGGGCAGGTCGAAACCAGTCCCTTAAGTTGGTCAGTACTGAGGCGTAAAAATAATCTCGGACGTCAACATAACCCGCTCATCCTGTGAATTTGTGCTTGATTAGTATATTGTGAGCTCTTCTAGGTTTTTTGCTCATCCAAATATATGATGATATGAGAGATTGTAGTGATCTGAAGTATGTCTGTGGGATGGGGATTTGGAGTGTTCTGAAAAGGTACAGGAGTTGAGGAAGGTGCAGCATTTTGAAGGCAGCTAGTCTGCCCATCCAGGACAGTTCGTATTTAGATAGATTAATGAGGTTTTCTTGTAGTTGGTGTTTCAAGGGTATATAGTTGGCTTGGAATAGAGCTTTAGGTGATTTGGTTAGGTAAATTCCTAAGTAGGGCAGTTGGTCATCAGTCCATTCATAGGGGAATTTTTGTTGTAGATATAGTTTTGTGGTGGCGTCTATATGTATATCTAGAATTAGGGACTTGGTTTCATTTACCTTGTAGAAGGACATTTTATTGAATTGGTCTAGAGTTTTTTGTACTTCGGGTAGTGAGGTCAGTGGGTTGCTTACCATAAGGATAACATCATCAGCAAAGAGGCTGATTTTGTGTTCTTGAGATGCTATTGTAAGGCCTGTGATTTTGGGGTTGGATCTGATGTATTCTGCTAGTGGCTCCATGACTAAGTTGAAAATCAAAGGTGAGAGTGGACAGCCCTGTTTGGTCCCGTTTGATAGTTGGAAGGGAACTGAGATAGCCTCAGATGCAAGAATCGCGTTCAAAATTCTTCCCCTGAAGCCGAACTTCTCCAGTACTTGGGACAAATATGTCCAATTTACCCTATCAAACGCCTTCTCTGCGTCCAATGAGAGGAGCAGAGAAGGCGTTCCAGTGGTATTGGCATAATGGATTACATAAACTAGTCTCCTAGTGGCGTCTGATGATTGGCGCCCCTTTGTGAAGCCGGACTGGTCAATATGAATGAGATTTGGAAGAAGGTCCGCTATCCTATTCGCTATTATTTTTGCATAGATTTTGGAGTCTATGTTGAGCAATGATATTGGGCGAAAGTTTTTCGGGGTTGTGAGGTCTTTGCCAGGTTTGGGTAGCGTAATTATAATTGCTTCTAACATCTCAGGAGGAAATGTGGCTCGTGACGCAATAGAATTGAGTGTGGTACATAGATGAGGTGTCAGGATGTCTATGAATTGTTTACAATACTCTCCTGTATATCCATCTGGTCCTGGAAATTTAGAGTTAGGAAGTTGGGTAATTACCTTTTTTATTTCACCAAGGGAGAATGGTTCATTTAAACTCGAAAGCTGGTCAGGGGTTAAGGAGGGAAGATGGATTTGACTCAGGAAGTCTTGTATCTCAGGGGTGGTCGGCTGGTGCGTGCTAGTGTCTGTATTTAGATTATATAAGTCTTTGTAGTATTGACTAAAGGCATCTGCGATTGCCTGGGGTTTCATAAGTTGTTCTTTAGTGTGGGGATGGTATAAGTGTGTGATTTTTGATTTTGCCTTTTGTCCCTTGATATAGGTTGCCAGAGCCTTCCCTGCTTTGTTTCCGGTGGTAAACATTTTCGCTTTTAATTTTCTTTGTGATTGGTAATATCCCTTCATCAGGATGGATCTTAGTTCATGGCGCAAAGAAAACATTTTTGTTTGTTTCTCTGATGAAGGGTGGAGCTTGTTCTTAGCATCTAGTTCTGAGATTTCCCTAGATAATGTTTCTATGCGTGTCGCTTTTTTCTTCCTATGCCTAGCCCCCAACTGTATGAATAACCTTCTTAGTACCGCCTTATGGGCGTTCCACACTGTCACTGGGTCCGTTCCCACGCCCGAGTTCATTTGAAAGAATTCCACTAGTTGATTCTGAAGCATGTTTTTTTAGAATGATATTGCTAGTACGCCAGAACAGAGGTTTCGATATGGGAGTTTTATCTAATATTGTCATAGTTACTGGGGCATGGTCGGACCAGGCAGCAGTGTGTATAACTACTGAAGTTACATTTTGTAGAATCCACTTATCTGTGGCAAACAGATCTATTCTAGAATAGGTGTTGTGTCTCGGCGAAAGGAATGTATAGTCCCGTTTAGACGTATGACAGCAGCGCCACACATCATATAGGTCGTTGGTGAGGAGAAGATTTTCCAACGGGGCGGTCCTTCTTTTGGTTTGTCCAGTAGAGTCTAGTTGACTATTTGTGACTGTGTTGAAATCCCCACAAATGAGGAGGTTGCCTTGGTTTAGATTTTTGGCTCTTTTGATGACTTTCTTTATGAAGGCAGTCTGTCTTTGGTTTGGTGCGTATAATGATACTAAGGTCAGAAGCATGGAGTTTATTGTGCAAACCAAGATGATAAATCTCCCTTCCGGGTCGATGATGGATTGATGTAGCTGAAGCTGGATTGTATCCCTAATTACAATGAGAAGACCTCTCTGCTTTTTGGTATAGGACGCCTCAAAGATGTGAGGGAAATTAGGGTGTTTGCAAGGAGGGTGGTGATTTTTAATAAAATTAGTCTCCTGGGCGCACACTACCTCTGCTTTGTGAAGAAGTTGAAGAAGTGCTGTTTTCCATAAGGATGCTCGCTTTGCGGGGTGGTTTAGTCCGTTGACATTTAGGGTTAGAATAGATATGGGCATGTCAATAGATGTTGTGGAGGTAGTGTGTTATGGTGACTTACAGTTAGTTGGTTGCTTGATCCGATGGTAGAGTAGAGAGGTCCACTGGTGACGTTGGTAGTGCTGGAGATCAGTGGTATCACTTGTTGGTTTATTCCTGTTGTTTTTAGTCGTTCTTTGACTTGCCTTATATTTATATATTTCTTGATGAATTTCTGTATGTATAATTTTAAAACCAATAAAGTGCAGCGGCCAAAATGTTTATGCCAAAAAAAAAATAAATTTGTCTATTGTATCAGTTATTTTCTCTTGGAGGGAGGGGCCTGCTGCCTGCAGTCCCATGGGTGAAGGGGGCACACTTTGTGCTCGCACACATGGTGCTGCGGCTGCAGCCCCTCCCCTTCTTTCCCTGGGAAGATTTCATGGCTATTTAAAATATGGTAACCGATATTAATTAAAAGTGGTACTGTCTCTTTAAGGAATTTAGCTCACCTGTACAGGTAGATTCTTAGTGGTCAGCAGTGAACAGGTGACCCTTGGAATGTTCTGGAACGCTCTCGGAGCAGTATATAAGCCGTCAGCACCCTGTAATTCGTGCTGTTGGCTGGACACTGAACTGAGCTCGGCCAACCCCCCAACCCGTCGCGAGCACTTTCAGTGGTTTGTGTCACCCTTGAATCAAGGCCTTTGACCGAGCTTTGCTTGTTATGTATCTTTTGATATTTAAATATTTCTTGATGAATTTCTGTATGTATACATTTAAAACCGATAGTGCCATGGACAAAATGTTCATGCCAAAACAATAAAATTGTGTCTATTTTCTCTTGGAGGGAGGGGGCCTGCTGCCTGCCACATGCAGTCCATGGGAGCCTGCCTGATTGGATACAGAGTGATTGGATTGATGGTGTGTCCTCCTATTATATAGTTTTGGTAACTCTAAAGGAGATTGTACAGAGATTGTATAGTGTATGGCCACATTTATACACCTAAAATTACGTTTTCAGAGCCATTAAATGTTAACGGCCCACCAAACACAGAGGCAATCATACATTTTGAAAAAGTAATGCAGCGCTAGTTCATATATAAAAGTTCATTAATCATAGTCCAAAATGCATATTCATGGCAGCAGAGAGAGAAGTGAAGAAACCGACACCATCTAGAGTGGAGAGGATGAAGGAGCAACTCATCACCTTGGTGCACAAAAAGGGGCAATCCTGCTTACCAGAGAGTATGGGCTCTAAGATTATAAAGAGCCAAAAATGCCAGCAAGCAGCCAAAAGGTATACTATCCATCCCAGTCAGAGAACAAACGATCTTCTCCTCCCACAGGAATATGATCAGCTCCAGGAGTCAGACTCAGACAGCAGAATGGCCCATACAAGCCAGCACAGTGTGACCTCAGAGAAATGAAAGAGCGTGCCGCAATGGTGTAATACGTTCACACATAAAAGGTTTATTGAATAAAAAGTTACACTCACATGTCCAAGGAGTAAATGCGCATAAATCAAATTAAAAGCCGCGGTAGTAAAGCGTGCCTGCGTCATCCAGAACCGCCTAATCATACATTTTGCCATATGAAAAAAACAGATGACAAATGCAGTACAAAATGTGCAAATATGTCCCACAAGCTACTTTTGCCAGGTGTAGCGCAGCCCATTGAAATCAACAGGCTACCCTATGTGTATCACTGGAAAAACAAGCAAAAAAACATGCGCTCCCTCTACTCCAAAGCCTCATACACACGATGTGACGGTCGTACGACCGGACGTCCAAAATCGTATGTTGGCTGTTTTGTCTCGCATACTGACATACACTAAGCAATTATACGACCAAGCCTACGTTACGAGCGTGGAAGTTCAGGTGCATGTGATTTGTGAATTAGGAACGTAGGTTTACACGAACGGACACTTCCGGGCATTCCTGACTTCTGAGCATGCGTGTTTTGCACTTACAACTTGTTGGACCAACTTCTCTGTACACACGGTACAACGGTCGTACGATCGCTTGTTGTACAACCAAAGTTTTCTAGTCTGCTCATCCAACTCCTGTTGTATGACCGTCGTACGTCAGCTGTTCTTATCGCGCGTACTATCGGTCGGATGATCGTACAACAAGCGGTTGTACGACCGTCACACCGTGTGTATGAGGCTTAGGTGTGAGTGGGGCTTGGAAGTGAAATTGATGCATTTACACAAGAACAGTGATTCACATTTGTATGTTTCCAAATGCCTAGCAAACTGCACAGAAAATGCGTGCTTTGCCATGCGTTTCAGAAACACTGCAAATGTGCATCGTGCTTGTGTTGTCATTATATGTAAAAGGATCCCAGAGTGCAGCAGACACACAAAAAACTACGGTAACGCACCCCGCTCCACTCCAACAATAGTTCTGGAGCTTCTCTGAGGCGATTGTCGTGCTTAGGGCAGCCCATTCAAGTGAAAACACTCCAAAACATACGAATGCGGGAATGTGAGTCTTCGCTACGTGGAGATGTGAACAAAGCATGACAACTGAGTGTCCCCATCCACTCCCTCCTATGTACTTTATGTACTATAAAGATGTCCATACACTAAGCAATATGATTGTACAGCTGTACAATTTCCTTTCGATTTTAAAAAACTATGGAACAGAGGACACACCTGAACCAATTCAATTTGTATCAAAGCAGGCAGGCCCTTATACTACACAGTAGTTGATGGGAAATCTAACGGAGATTGTACAATCAGATTGTATAGAAAGTAGGTGTAAGGTGGTATTATAATGAGGGAGGTGTGGTCCAGAGTGGTGAACACGCTCTATCGCACCTTCTTCTCTGATGCAACAAGGAAATGAAGGCTTCTGGGAGATGAACTAACAGGAAGTAAATGCTGATAGAAGCTACAGGAAGTGATGGAATCTGGAAATCCATTCAAAAATATGAATCAACTGACAAGATTTTAAACATCCTGCAGACATGGTAAGTGAAAGAAAAAGCACATTGGGATGGCTGGGCCTGAAATGGCATTGGATTCAGTTTATTATGAAAATGGAAATTCTGCCAAACTTGAACCTGAACTTATTCTTTAACATAGTATTCATAGACATAATGTAAGTTCCCTTAGTCTATGTCTGCTCCAGCTCTTAAGGGCTGGCAAGGGAATTTTTCTAGCTATTTTAAAGCGCTGTTCTCTAAGCATGTACATGGTGTTGCCTGTGATTCATTCTATTCACTTCTGGAGTTTGCTTTCATAAGGAAAGGTTGCTGTTATGTTATCCGTGCCCTCTGTATATCGATCGTGCAGTCAAGGCAAAATAAGCAGCGCAACAAAAAGTCTTTGGAACAGTAATGTGGATCCTTCTGTTCACATTCCCAGAACTGTAACATATTTCTATTTTTCTGAAATAAAAGACCTAAACAATAAACAAATTGCAGAAATCATCTAGAAAAAAGTTAATTATTTTAATCTTGTTTTATCTGAAAAAAATTGAACAAGAATAAATTGTTAAAGAGCACTTCCAGGCGACAAATAACATTAACCTGTGCTATTTATGCCACCGTAGCAAAGACTGTTGCTGCATCTTGAACACAACAAAGTATCTGCACAAGAACTCTAGTATAAAGGTAACCTAATCTGCTGCAACCATGGCACACACTCTACAGATCCATAAAGAGTGTCTATGACACTTTAGAATTCCATCATGCCGCTGCAAGACAAATGTTGGTGCTTGCCCCAAATTCATGTTGGAATTCTAAAGAGTATCATAGACAGACACTGCATCCTCAGTGCAGCTGATCTCTCTGTTGCACAGTCAGCGCAGCGGCCGAGGAGTTTTGTAACTGGGAAGGCGAAGCCTAATTCCACATCAGGTGCATTCCCCATGTAACTGACAGCAGGCAGTTAGCAGATTCTATAGACAATACCCTGCTATTGGCAATGTAATCTGTCCACTGCCTCCTGTGAATCCCAATTAGGGTCCTTTCACACGGGTCCTTTCCGCTGGCATCCGCCGCTCCATAGGAGTTAATGGAGCATCCAATCAAGTCCGCCTTTAAAACTGACTGGAGGACCTGATCCAAAAGCCGGTGTGAAAGGGGCCTTAGAAAGTGGACCTGATTGCTAATGAATCCCTCAGCTTCCCCAACTTCTCACTGTCAGAATCACTAGTTTTTAGGAGCTTGTTGGCTGCGAAGGGTGGCAAACATGCTTCCCTGCTACACAGTGTAGAGAGACAGGTACTCTGCTTGTCTCTGTACACTAACTAAGGCCACCTGAGCATTTTTGGTGGTGGGTCATGGTAATGGTATAAAAATATACAGATACATTTTAAAAAAATTATTTTGGGCCACTTTTAGAATCTGTTCTGAAAAAAAGCAAAACATGGTATAATTCACTTGGATACACTAAGTAGTTGCAATGATGTGTACATTTATACTAACACGTCCCAAAGTTGCAAAATTGGGTAAGCTTTATGGTCTGACCCTGGTCGCAAAGGGGTTAAAAGACTAATCAAAAACTGCATGTGTAGGCTTTTACTTACTTTTCACGTTTTTGTGAATGAGTAGGCTTACTATGTACATCTTACACATTCACATAGAAAGGTGCTATCTGGGAGAGTAGTATGCTCCTTGTAGTGAATGAGAGTAGTGTAAATACCTAACACCAATGTAAACTACTCCTACTGACACCTTAGCAAAGTGTGTATTAGGGCAGCAATAGGAATGTTATGCCTTTAGTTTTAGTGCAAAAACAATGTCCCAGCATTCCTATTGAGTGGCTATTACCTAAGAAGAGGAGTGAAGGCAACTTCTATAACACAATGCTTCACTAGGGTATAAAAGATGATTTGTTCTTCGGACCGCTGGACCACCACCCCACCACTAACTTTTTCTTAAGAAAAGACACATGAAACCCAAGATGAAGTTTAATGGCCATAGCAGCCTTTTATTAACAACTTTAAAAATAACATATGAACATATAAACATATGAACCTATAAACATATGCAACATATGAACATCCAGAACAGTCTGACAAATAGGAGTAACAAGGTCCTTATGGGCATCTACTTCTAGTACCAGCGTAACTAATGTAAATATTTAGGTCTCCATCAGCAACAAACACCGACTCTGAGACAAACAACTACTCGCAGATACCACCAACCATAATAATGGGAGCCATACCGAAGACAGGTCCCAACCGTAATAATGGGAGCCATACTGAGGACGGGTCCTAACCATACTAATGGGAGCCGCGCTGAGGACGGGTCCCAACCATAATAATGAGAACCGTACCGAGGACGGGTCCCTATAAATGTACATATTTTTCCATAATCAAATCAAACCCATATAAGGACCTTGTACCCCGCCACAAACACGCAAACATGACACCTTATGTTTGCACATTCCACCACACCCACATGGCCTGCTGAAGCCCATCCTTTAACCCCAAGACACCACACATCTACTACAACCACATTCAGGTGAACACTATCCTCAGGCAAATACTGCCGCGTGTCCACTTCAAGCTCACTATGCCTGACCATCACCCTGCCATTCCAACCACAAAGCAAGACACCTACCAATGCACCTTCACAAGGGCTCTGGTCAAACCCACCATTGAGTACACCAACCTCCAGTGAGTGCGCGCCACAATATCCGATCCCACCAAACGTAAGCCAGGGAAGGAAGTTCGTAACCATGAAATATCGAACTCAATAATCCTGAATACTACTCTCATTTATATAATGCCTGGATAAGTACCCCCCATGAACTTGCAAAATGTCGAGAGCATGATACAGCCACTCCAACCAGTACACCTCGAGCATCACATGTCTCCATACTATGCCGGGGGGCCAATCTAGCTCACCACAGAATCCTCTCTGGCGAAGCCCACGCTGTCTTCCATTCAATTGGAACGACACCCTCTTAGCCCCTTAAGTGACATAGGAAATGCCCCCAAACCAGCAAGGACAAGCCCAAAAAACCTGCCATATAATTATACAGACAAACAAAACAAAAAACACCCAGCTATATACAGACCAGTACCTCACAAAAGGTAAGGACGAACCAACAAACAATAATGCCTGGACTCCATAAAACCAATACGGCCCCCAAAAACCCTATCTAGCCGCTCAGTCCAAATTGATAGAGGGACAAGGCCGAACCAGTTAAAGCGGTTGTCTACCCATCGATTTGATATGGTCAAAGAAGAGTTAATATTGCCGGAAATGCTAGCTGTCTCCTTGACTGTGCTCTCAACCAAACTAACAAACCATCCAATGGGTGGTGTCATAATGGATCTCATGTGCAGCATCATGGCAGTTGCAGATTAAACAGAGGCTAAGATGTCAGCTTCCTTAGCTGAAAGCAATAGGAGAGTATACAACCACTTTAAATGACGAGAAATTAGACCACTACCGCCACACCACAGAAACAGGAAACAGGACATAAATTGGACATACCTACAAACCAGGAATGGGGAACAACTACACTCTCACCCCCATGGGGAGCTGATCGGTCTCAGATTGCCTAATCCAGAGGACCACCAACAAGTCCAAACACTGAATGTCCGGGAACTGAAAACCGTGCCCCATCCAAGACACTAGCTAATTACCCAATCCGCCAAACAACAATGAAAGCCAAGGCACATGCCACCCTGACCAATGCCACTTCATAACCTGAAAAAACATAGGGAAGCAAACACCTGTAACATCCCAACAGCTCAGGAGGCACTGGCCATCCCATAGTAGACTTCGCCTAATAGCCCAGCAGGGCTTCCCGACCCAAATCCTTTAGCATGATCTGACCCAGGAACTTGAACAAGAAAGGCAAACCCACAAATGTGCAACTGACAGCCGACACCTTTCTCCACAATGCGTCATGCAAACTACAGCACCCGCAACCAAACATCTGCCATCTGAATTTACACCACCAGTCGCACTACCTAAACCGTACCATGCCTACCATGTCCAAAAGCAAGTCGACAATGTGTACTCGCTCACTGAATGCCAAAAATGGATGTCAATGAAAAGAAATCGCCCGCAGCCCAGCTGGACAAGGGATATCTATGTACTATGCTCCCGGCGCAAACATACTAAAATTTAGGCCCAATGGAAACGATAGAGAGCATCTGCCAAAGAATCTTTGCAACCAGGAACGTGAACAGCATGCAACAAAGCGGTCAAGCCAAAACAGGCCAACACCAAACATCCAAGTAAACGTATCAAAGAAGAAGCTGACACCTGTTGTTAGCCGATACCCCCCCCAAATTGTACTTGCCTGCACGCATACCACAGTTCCACGGCCGAACAATGGGAAACCACTCCAGCAAGACACAGTCCAGCACTACAGTGACCCTGAAATATATCCGATAACTAGCCAAACCGGCCACATACTTAAAATCTCCAAGTCAAAAACTACACAAAGACTCCTACCAAAACCCCAGGCGCCCAACAAACCCCAGTCGTATCCGCCTAAGCCCGCAGCAGAACACCCATGGGCAAGATTCAATAGACAAAGGCAGGTTTTTTCCCCAAAAAGGAATTGTAGTTGACACAGAGAGGGAGTATCCTATGCCTAGCAGACCTTACTGACTCTTTCAAGTACCCCAGTTTCACCTCTGGCAAATGCATTCCATGGACTGAGTATCAAGCACAAAGCCAAGAAACTATGCGTCAAGGGAAAGGACCCTCCGTGTGATAGGGAGCCAAAGGGACCCCAAAACACTCAGTTACTTGTAGGACTGTGGCCAATAGTGTAGCCCCAAAGCACAACATAAATCCAAGTAGCGGATGACCGAAGGGATGCCCAACACTACTACAAAAAAGGGGCCGAAAAGTATACGACAATGAACCGTAAATGGAACACCCCATAACAACCAATAAACAACCTAACCAGCAGACGCAAACAGCAAGGGTGCACCAGTAACAAAGAAAGGGGGATTCAACATCCGTCTTTGCCCAAAAGGGCCTCCAGCCATAACGCCGAACTCACTGCACCGTAATATCGAACAAAGTATAGGGAACGGAGCACGCTACTACAAAAAAGAAACTAAAAGTCTCCCACAGTGAACAGTAAAATCAAATGCCCCATTGTGCAAATAACAACTCCACCAGCAGCTACACAGCATATAAAAATGAGGGTGCACCAGTAACAAACAAAAAGGCGGATTCAATGTCGCTGTTCCGCCTGCCTTTTGCGGTATCTGTGTAGAAAACGCATGCCTTCATACCACCTGCACCGTTATCCTACTGTATTCTTGTAGACTTACTGTACCTTTGCTGAAGCATCGAAAAGAGGAATGGGAGCCCTCATGCCAGAAGCGGCAGGACAAGCCGAATATACAGGTGCCCACGTCGAACTGAACCAATTTCCAGCCCACGCTAATGTCATCAGCGTCATCCAAAGACCAATGTCTTTACAGTCTCAATGCAAGGAAGGCCGCACTGCCTTGCTCTGCTGGAACTGCTCCTCTTATGGCAACCAATCCGCCCCACCATAAATCCGGTAAGCCTCGCTGATGGTGTCCCCCTAGCAGAATAACGCCAAATTGTGTGCCAGGGCCTTCTCCCCAATAACACTGGCTAAAATTGTGAAAGCCTATGGCCAATTAGTAAAACTATTTGGGATCAGTCAATACCTACTTGTTTCTCTTCCTCCTTCTTTCGTTTGTCTGGCTACACCCGATCCAAATTGAACTTTTTCAACAGGGGCAAGGAGAAAATCTCCACATAATCACCTCTCCATATTTGGCTGCTGTGATGTCCGGCTTCAGGTGCGCACCCCACGAGCCCTCGAAGCATACATAGACCTTACACTTGGCAGAATCTGCCGCGTGCAACCTGTCCACGTCCTTGATGCCTTCCACCCCCTTTACATAAGATATTGCACTGCCCTTAACTACGAGCAGTGCAGACAAAGCAGCTAGTGGCAACTTGGCACCCCTAGATGGGGCGCCACCTTGTCCACCTCCAAAACAGGGGTTTCCAGTGCAGTCAACACGCCTAAGGTGGATTAAGCATCAACATACACTCCCATTGACCCTGCAGTCCCAGATTTGCTAGTGCCCCATGCCGCCGCAGGGGCCTCCACATCTGGAGAGGCCGCAACCGCACATCCCGTAAACCCACTGACACCGCCCGCAAATCTGACCCTCCTGCTGCCCCACCGCCAGCTGGATCTACACCCACGCTGCCCAGACCCACTACAGCACCTGCTGAAGATGCCCCTCAAACCCCTCCCAAGCAAGCTGCCTAATCCCTGGCTGCATAAAATACATGAGGCATAATTACCAGACTGCACAGGACACCAGCCATCAGTCCAGGATCCACTGTTGCTCCCTCTACGCCAGTGTCACGTACCTGGTGGTAGAGTCTGACTTGTGCAGGGGACAACCTCTCTTACTGCCCTGGTTCAAGAAACAGGGAGCTCTGGATCACAGGAGGCATGAGGGCTGGACTTGGTCATTGGTGGTAGGTGAGGGTCCACTGGAACTCGTGCAGACAGAAGAATGGTGATGCGGGCCAGGTCAGTAACAGACTGGCAGTGCAGTACAAAAGGATCAGGCAGACGGATGGTCAGGTGCAAGCAGGGTCGGCAATGTGCAGGCAGCAGAGGTACAAAGGAGCAGGAAAAAGAGTAGTCGTAGACAGGCTGGGGTCAGGGCAGGCAGAGATCAAACAAAGTCCAAGGAAAGCCGGGTCACAGGACACAGGAATGCTGTAGAACAGACAGCATTGGTTGCGGGGTGCTGTCTGCTTAAACGGCCATTTTGGCACCAATGCCGGCGCATACGCGTGCGCATGGGCACAAACGCGAACGAACGCGCACACACGGTACGCGTGCCCGCATATGGGCATTCCAATGCCCACGGATGGTTCCTAACAGCCAGGTTCCTCAGCTGCAGAGTCCATCCTCCAGCTCTTAGCCGACCGGAGCAGCTCCTCTCCCCGCTGTGCAGGGGAACTGGTGGCCCATCCACCACTGACATCAGTGCCGGCACCATCTTGTTGTAGCCCGTAGCCACTGGAGACACTGATATGCTGGGCTCTACTGCTCTGAGATGGGAGCCAGGAAGCCACCTGCTCCTGCCTGATGTATGCCGCTCCCGCGGCCACATAGTAGTGAGTATCTGCAGCAAACAAGAGCCCTGGCCACCACAGGTAACAGGCCGGTCGTGCTCTCCCACGCTGGGCCCCCAGCAACGCAGCCGAGATGCTGCGGGGGGCCGCTCTCAGGTCCTGGAAAGTGGAGGAATCGGGGGGTAACGGGGGGTAACGGGAGGCACCGAGCCATGCGATCACCCTCCGAGGGTCCGCCGACGGTGGAGATTCCTCCCAGGCCGCCCACTGCCGTGACTGATCAGGGTTTTGGAGAGGGGCTTGGACCCCAGTACTCCAGAAGACATGATCTCCGAGCACGTGTCAAGACAGGTGGGAGAGAAACATCACCCCCCCTGCTGTGCTCCCTCAAGCAGCTTTCTAACTTAATGCTGCAGCCACTCACTGCTATCACCAGCCAACGCAGCCTGCAGCCGGGACAATAAAATATCCAATGCACTCAGTGCTGTTCTTTCTGTGCCCAGTTGCAGTTGTCTCCTGTTATCTCAAGCACACTTTCCTCTGACTGAAGACCTGGGACCCTCCCACAGATCTCCCTTTTCAGCAGCCCCACTTGCTACCGCTCACTCCACCAATCATATAAGTGCTATTTAAACTGCCCAGAAACACCTTCCCCATACCAAACCCCTTTTAACCCTGTCATGCTGGCCCTTTGTTCATTCTTTTTCTTTTCTGACTCCGGGCCTTTCTTTACAACACGTGTTGGGATTAAGGAGAAACCTGATGTGGTTGCTATGGCAGTGGTGGCAGTTTTGGCTTTTGCCCAGGACCCCACTGTTTCTGTCAGCTCAACCACATCCCACATTGGCCTCATCTCCAACACTCTGCACCTCCAGCGGCAGAACCCTGATTGAGAAACCTTTTCCTAGAACAGTGCAAGAAATGGAGGTAAGAGTGGTAGAAATGCTTCACTCTGCTTGCAGCAGACTTATTACAATATTTTCAATGATTGCTTCTCTGCAAAGATCTCAGAGTTTGTGGTAAAGGAGTGAGTGAAAGGAGGGTGAGCAATAGAGATACAGTTCTTTTTTATGTATATGGATACATATGCTGTGCATGTTTGTCCCAGTGAAGCAGATTTAACCATGAAATATGCAGTAGTCCAGTGTGAAGAACATACCCAAACCAATAGCTACACTCAAGACTCACTCTTTTCATTGTATATGAGCATGGATAATCTGGGTACTGGCTACCACAGCCCATAACCACTCTCCATGAAAGACATGAGAACACATCGGCTACACGCCAAACTTAGCTCCTTTTGCTGTATTTATAGTTCCTTAAGGCATTTCACAAGGATAGGAGAAGTCCTGTGTGAAACTTTGCCCCTCAGCAGATGCTTCCTGTAATAAAGACCAGTTACTACCTGCCCTCTTTGCAAGGTGGCTGATCCTATATTTGCCCACCTCCTTTAGTTATCTGCAGGCAGCCTGTAGTGGGCAGATTTGCTGACGCCCCCCAGCTCTGCTGTCTGTACAGGCTATGTGTTGCACAGTGATGATGTCACTGTGACTTTTATAAAATCTGGGCTTGAAAAGACATTTGGTGCACACAAAGTATATTTATATCCTCTGTAGCTATTAAGGAATATATACTGTATAATATTTATATTTTGTGGACGATTAGCTCGTGGGGATTGCTTTTCGGAGGAAAATAGCATGCAGGCCAATTTCTTTAGAATCTGGCGGCTTGCCAGGTTTATTGTCAAAGGTTTGCAGGATCAAACAAATAAAACAGAAAACAAAACTTTGCCGTCTGTCGCTAAACTAAACAATTGGTTTTCCTCCCTATACGGTTTGGGGCTGGCCCTGACACCCACATAACATAAGCACAATGTAAACCTTGTTTTAGAGTCCCGGACAGCACACAGAGCTCACTCAGCTTCCGCCCTCTGAGTTCCAGGATAGAGCTCTCCTCTGATCTCTTCCTGGTCATTGAAGAGGGGTTTGGGTGGACCAGAAAGTTCGGGTTGGAAACCAGCTCTGCCAAAGTGGCTGGCAAAACCCGGGTTGGGCTCTCGTGAGTCCACTCCAAGTGAACGCATGCATCCATTATCGCGCCTCACATTACGTCACATAATATATATATATATATATATATACAGTATCTCTCAAAAGTGAGTACACCCTTCTACATAAACATGGCCTAGGCTATAAGAAAATTGCCAAGCCCCTGAAACTGAGCTGCAGCAGGGTGGCCAAGACCATACAGTGTTTTAACAGGACAGGTTCCACTCACAACAGGCCTCTCCAAGGTCGACCAAAAAAGTTGAGTGTGCTTGCTCAGCGTCATATTCAGAGGTTGTCTTTGGGAAATGGGTGCTGCCAGCATTACTGCAGAGATTGAAGGGGTGGGGGATTAGCCTGTCAGTGCTCAGACTATACGCCGCACACTGCATCAAATTGGTCTGCATGGCTGTGGTCCCAGAAGCTTCTTCTAAAGATGATGCACAAGAAAGCCCGCAAACAGTTCACTGAAGACAAGCAGACTAAGCACACAGATTACTGAAACCATGTCCTGTGGTCTGATGAGACCAAGATAAACTTATTTGGTTCAGATGGTGTCAAGCATGTGTGGCAGCAACCAGGTAAGGAGTACAAAGACAAGTGTGTCTTGCCTACAGTCAAGCATGGTGGTGGGAGTGTCATGGTCTGGGGTTGCATGAGTGCTGCCAGCACTGGGAAGCTACAGTTCATTGAGGGAACCATGAATGCTGACATGTACTGTGACATACTGAAGCAGAGCATGATCCCCTCCCTTTGGAGACTGGGCCGTAGGGCAGTATTCCAACATGATAAAGACCCCAAACACACCTCCAAGATGACCACTGCCTTGCTAAAAAAGCTGAGGGTAAAGGTGATGGACTGGCCAAGCATGTCTCCAGACTTAAACCCTATTGAGCATCTGTGGGACATCCTCAAACAGAAGGTGAAGCGCAAGGTCTCTAACATCAACCAGCTCTGTGATGTTGTCATGGAGGAGTGGAAGAGGACTCCAGTGACAACCTGTGAAGCTCTGCTGAACTCCATGCCCAAGATGGTTAAAGCAGTGCTAGAAGGGGACAGCAAATTTATACAAACTGTACCACACTATTTTACATTGACGCAAAGTGTCATTTCTTCAGTGTTGTCACATGAAAACATATAATAAAATATTTACAAAAATGTGAGGGGTGTACTCACTTTTGTGAGATACTGTATATATATATATATATATATATATATGTTTATAAGTGTTCAGAAATGAAGTTATGTGTAATAAAATGGTATGACACGGGAAAAAGTATTGAACACCCTAACTGAAATGTATTTAATACTTGGTACAAAATTCTTTGTTGGTAATGACAGCTTCAAGATGCCTCCTGTATGGAGAAACTAGTCGTATGCATTGCTCAGGTGTGATTTTGGCCCAGTCTTCCACACAAAGAGTCTTCAAATCTTAATTCAAAATACCAATACATGCAAGAAGAACATAAATGGCAAGGCAGCACTAAAAAAGAGATGCGCTTATTTTAAGTAATTGCTTTTAAAACATAAGAGCACAGTCCATAGTTCAAATCACACAAGATCCCAAGAGATGAATCAGGGGAGTATAGCTGGATCAGATGTGAAGTGTTTGGAAAGGAAACAAACAACACCGGCAATGTGTCAGGAAGTCCCACTCCCAAAGGGATTGCACTCACCCAAGCCAATGGCCAAACATTCTCATGTCTGGCTGGAACAGCATTTAAAAGTTGTTGAGTTCACGCTTGCCAGCTCTCAGTGGTTTGAACAAATACTTGAGCAGGTGGTACATGTGGAAAAGAGAACAAATTTCCACTAGTGCATTAATGTCAGAACCATCAAAAACTTTTATTTTGTTAAAAATCCTTAAGCCATCACACTTACACAAAGCAATTAAAACACAAGCATGTAGTGACATAAAAATAGCTGGAGATAGAGCGGCTTATGACAAGCTGTAATCAATCTCAGTCGATGCTGCCTACAGTGCATGCGTCCCATCTGCTTCCTCGTGTGCTACCGACTCAGCTGGTTGCCATACAGTCACGCCCGACAGATATTATTCTCATTGGTG
>BLSH010528386.1:238760-261514 GCA_018402905.1 Glandirana rugosa
CGATGTACGGTGGGACATATGGGATGGACGGTGGAGGGTATACAGGGTGCCAGATAGCAGTATACAGGGTGGCAGGTAGGGTATACAGGGTGGCATGTAGCAGTATACAGGGTGGCAGGTAGGGTATACAGGGTGGCAGGTAGCAGTATACAGGGTGCCAGATAGCAGTATACAGGGTGCCAGATGGCAGTATACAGGGTGCCAGATAGCAGTATACAGGGTGCCAGGTAGCAGTATACAGGGTGCCAGGTAGGGTATACAGGGTGCCAGATAGCAGTATTCAGGGTCCCAGGTAGGGTATATAGGGCGCCAGATAGCAGTATTCAGGGCCCCAGGTAGGGTATACAGTCACCAGCCTCAACAAACAGCCACCTCCCCCCCCCCCCCCAGGTGGGACAAGACACTCACCCCATCTAATAGGCAGGCTCAGGCTGGCACTGGTAGTGTTGCAGAGATTGGCAAATGGAAAAGCGGGCTGAGAGATGCAGAAGCAGCGCTAACAGAGAGCATGCTGACATTCAGTGTGCTCTGAAGTCCCGGGAAGTGCTGGGCCTGTGTGAGTAATCACACAGGCAGCACGTCCACCATAGTCCCGCCCCCGCGAACAGCAGCCAATGACAGAGAGTCATTGGCTCTGATGGCTCAGGGCAGCCAATCAGCCTATGTGTGTGCGCTTGTTCAGCACACACAGATAGACTTTAATGGCTGACCAATCGGCTCACTACTTGCTGTCAGCTGACAGCAAGGAGCCGAGGAAAAAAAAATATTATATATATATATATATATATATATATATATATATATATATTCTGTAGAGACTCTAGAGAATAAAATGGCGATTGTTGCAATATTTTATGTCACACTGCATTTGTGCAGAGGTCTTTCTTCGAAAAAATACACTTTAATTAATTTAAAAAAAAAACACTAAAGTTAGCCCAATTTTTTGTATAATGTGAAAGATGATGTTACACTGAATAAATAGATACCTAACATGTCATGCTTTAAAATTGCGCACGCTTGTGGAATGGTGACAAACCCCGGTACTTAAAAATCTCCATAGGCGACGCTTTAAAATGTTTTACAGTTTACCTGTTTAGAGTTATAGAGGAGGTCTGGTGTTAGAATTATTGCTCTTGCTCTAACGATTGCGGTGATATCACACATCTTACACATGCAGGTGTGACTTACGTATGTGTTTCACAGAGGGATGGGGCACTTTTTTTTCTTATTTATTTTACTTTTTTATTTTTACTCTGTCCCTTTATTTATTTTTATTTTTTTATCACTTTTATTCCTATTACAAGGGTAGTAAACATCCCTTGCAATATAAATAAGCATGACAGGTCCTCTTTATTGAGAGATCTGGGGTCAAAAAGACCCCAGATCTCTCATTTACCTTTAAAAGCAAGAGCAAAAGAAAAAAAAATTTTTTTGACAAATTGACTTTAAAAAAAATAATTATTTAAGCCCGAGAAACGAAAGTGACATCAGAGGTTGCTCCGGTCCGCCAAGGGCATAGAGCCCAATGGGGCCATCTTGCTCTCACTCGACTTTCTGCCTATCCATCAAACAGATTGGATCATTTCTGATTAGCTCCAGTAAACCCTGAAACAACGGAAATCTGCACCTCTCCCGCCGCCTCTTAAAGTGATCCCGTGGCAAATCTGCCACCGGGATCACATTTAGCAGATGCCGGTCGGCAAATGTGGTTTAAATAAAGCATCCCTTAATATTAACCCACTGTTGCTGGAGGTTGGGAAATTGTAAAGGCAGTGCACATCTGTAGGATTCTCCTTTACTTAGTTGTAAAACCACAACGCATGTCCATCCAAAGTCACAATGAAAAGTTGGTGCCGGAATCCTAAGATTTGCTTTGTCTGTAGGTTAGCTTCATGTGCCTGTGGCAACATACATTTAAGACAATATTTTGCACAGTAATTAATAAATATAGTGACTCTTTATTATTTCACCCATGGTTGGGCTGTTAGCACAAACTAGAGAGCAATTAGGTTAGATTAGAAGGTCATGAAATCCTCAAACCACATCCTATTATTATATCAGATCTGCTGTTTATAAACAAAATTTAGATGTATTCCCCAAGAAGCAGTGTAGCGCCATTTTTTGAAACCCCACACAAATGGAAACCGGACGTGACATTACATCGCCGCCATGTTGCTACACCCACATGCGTCCGCACTAAGGATACAGAAAGAAGGCGGCAAGCGGACATCTTTGTACACCCACCGGAATTTTTAATTTCACACTTATTTTTAACAGTAAACATACTGAAATTGAGGATTTATTATTCCGTCTCACTGTTTTGATGTTACATTTTAAAAGCAGTGTTGTTCTGTGACATTTCCTAAGCTGTCAGATCATCAGGCTTGCCACTGCTTTTAAAATTGAACATCAAAGCAGTGTCATGTATTTCTATATACAGTTTTTAGTATGTAAGCTCTGTTTACTGTTAAAAATAATTGTAAAATTAAAAACTCCGCTGGGTGTAAAAAGATGTCCGCTCTTCGCCTTCTCTCTGTATCGTTAGTGTGGACGAATGCGGGTGTAGCAAGATGGCGGTGATGGAACGTCACTTCCGGTTTCCATTTGTGTGGGATTTCAAAAAACTATGCTACAAGGGCATTGGGATTTGTTAGAGAATTAAAATCACACACATACACACATGTAGGTTACACTGGGTGGACTTGTGTCTTTTTTCAACCTTATAACCATGAAACTAATGTATCAAAAACTATTATACTACTATTTCTCACACTGCATATGTGCATAAAATCGTGTTCTCATATTTGGAGATATAGTACGATTTGAAGGGTTAAGGAATCACAAGGTACTAAACCATTTATGCATGCACTACCATAAATATTTGCCTAATTCATAAAAAGCAGAAGGAATTCTCTAAGCTTAATCCTTTTTTTCTGTGGAGAGCAATGGCTATTTATTGTGGAACAATATGCCCCATTCAGCAGCTAAGGGATTATTACTATTTACTGTTGAAAACCAGGTTAAACAGTTATTTTCTTGTACAGTTATAAATAAAAAGGCTAAGCTGATTATAAACCAGTGTGAACAATGGCATACCTGTAGGTTACTTGGCTTTAGTTCAAGATGGGATGTAGTCCTATACTTTACCCATTTCTGCCAGAGTCTCTGCCTACCTAAATCTTTCTTTTGTACCATTCTGACTTTTACAGCTGTCACTCCTGTTCGGCATTACTGTTTCTGAAGCTGCCCAGACAGAGTGTATAATGATATCCTAAGCTATCATTACTATGAATCAGGTAACAAACAACCAGGTTGCCTAACTGAGATATGGATATCTCTAATATTTTACCATAAACATAAAACAGTTGGTGACAATCATTTATTGGTTGTCCCCTTTTACTGCTCTTGCAGTTGCCACAACAGAACAACCAATGCCCCAAGGGAAGTCATTGACTTCAAGACATTTTAAGTTCAGTTCTTTATGAAATTCTGCAGCACTCTCTTCTACATCTTGGAGGCTTTAGAAAGACTACCTTAAAGTCCAACTCCAAGCTAATTGTTTTCTATCCCCCCTGAAGGTATTTAAAATAAACAGCTCAGACTGCAGACTTGCCTACAATCAACAGCGGCCCCCACTCCCGCATCTATTTTCCTCTAGAAGATACCCTTAGGCTTCCAAGTTGAATGATGCTTGCTCACAGAAGATACTCTAAGAGCAGAGCATCATGGACCCATGCCCTTAAGGTCCATCACCACAGAGCTCTGCACTCACGGTGTATGCAGAGAGTTGCACTAATCTAATGAGGTCAGTGCTGGTTTCCACATCATTGTGGACTGTCCACCATTGGGAGAGGACCAAGGAGGAAGAAGATCTTGTGCATCATGTGACTGCTCTGAAGACATCTGGAGAAGGTATGTATACATAAAAATAAAAGAATATAATACAGATGGGAGGGTTTGAAGTGGGAGGGGAATTTAAAGTTGGGCTTTAACTGCAGTTTTCTGTAAATATCTCTAATTCTTCTATACAAAAAGGCATAGCTAAAGAAAAAATATTCTATCAATAAACTTCTGTTAAATCAGTAGAACAAATCAATAATAAGTGATAATGGATAAATAAATGGATAGGAAATGTTAAACAAAACTGCTAGCACTATGTGAAAATATAACTTACAGTACACTATACATGTGTGAATAAACAGTCATTGGGGTTGATTTGCTAAAACTGGAGAGTGCAAAATCTGGTGCAGCTCTGCTTAGAAACCAATCAGCTTCCAGTTTTTATTGTCAATGCTTAATTGAAGAATGAAAAATGAAGTTAGAAACTGATTGGCTGCCATGCACAGCTGCATCAGATTTTGCACTCTCCAGTTTTAGTAAATCAACCCCATTTTTTAAAATGAATATACAGGGCGGGCCATTTATATGGATACACTTTAATAAAATGGGAATGGTTGGTGATATTAACTTCCTGTTTGTGGCACATTAGTATATGTGAGGGGGGAAACTTTTCAAGATGGGTGGTGACCATGGAGGCCATTTTGAAGTCGGCCATTTTGAATCCAACTTTTGTTTTTTCAATAGGAAGAGGGTCATGTGACACATCAAACTTTTAGGGAATTTCACAAGAAAAACAATGGTGTGCTTGGTTTTAACGTAACTGTATTCTTTCATGAGTTATTTACAAGTTTCTGACCACTTATAAAATGTGTTCAATGTGCTGCCCATAGTGTTGGATTGTCAATGCAACCCTCTTCTCCCACTCTTCACACACTGATAGCAACACCGCAGGAGAAATGCTAGCACAGGCTTCCAGTATCCGTAGTTTCAGGTGCTGCACATCTCGTATCTTCACAGCATATGTTTTTTTTATGGTTTTTATGGTCAGTAAAAACCAATACCGGGTGAGCTGCTCCTTCCAGGAGGTACCGCCATTCCTCCAAAGCTGACTTAATGGCCAGCATTTCCAGTTTGATGTGTCACATGACCCTCTTCCTATTGAAAAAACAAAAGTTGGATTCAAAATGGCCGACTTCAGAATGGCCGCCATGGTCACCACTCATCTTGAAAAGTTTCCCTTGTCACATATACTAATGTGCCACAAACAGGAAGTTAATATCACCAACCATTCCCATTTTATTAAGGTGTATCCATATAAATGGTCCACCCTGTATAATGCATACAAGTTTAACATGAACTTTTTATGTGATACCATGGATGTCACATAATGCCATCGTCCATAATGGTGCTGATGTCAATCTTACCACTCAGTGAACAGAGACTTACCCCTTTCTGTTGTAACATTAATCCTCTGGATTTGACCCCTCCAATGTTAAGGAAAGTATTTTGCACTCTATAATCCTCTACTTGCATGCAGAGATAAGATGACAGAATACCCATCAAAGTGTAACTCTGTTAAAAGACTTTATTTAGATCAATTAAAAATGCAATGCAGCACACCAACTATAAGCACATAATATCTTTCACACCTTAATATAATATCATAATATCATAATTCTGTTGCATGTACATGCTGAAATCACTGACCCCTCACCATGTGTTTCATCATTCTGATTTTATCAGAACCTAAAGTACACCTGAACCTCCCATAAAAAAAAATGTAGCTTATTTTAGTCTATAGGTGTGTTGGCTAGAATTGACTGAACCTCTGGAAGTTCGAGTTCTGCTGGTTCAGCCGAACTTCGGGACAAAGTCCGGGTTCGAATCCGGACAGGACCCGAACTTTGACCCGGACCCCGAACCCCATTGAAATCAATGGGGACCCGAACTTTTAGGCACTAAAATGGCCGTAAGTCCTGGAAAGTCCTAGAGGTCTGCAAAAGGAAGGAAAATGGGGGTAAGGGTGGGACAAGTGCCCTACAAAGAAATGGGGACAGGGAAATAACTTAAAAGTATTTTTAAACTAAAATCACATAAAAAAATAAAAAATGGAGGTGAATGTGGACCATCTTCAAACTGTGTGAGAAAAGCCTAAATTAGCGGGAGAAGCCATATCAGTGTTCTAAAATCATCTTCAAACTGTGTGTGAAAAGTCTAAATTAGCCGGGAGAAGCCATATCACTGTTCTACAATAATCTTCAAACTGTGTGTGAAAAGTATAAATTAGCGGGAGAAGCCATAGCAGTGTTCTAAAATCATCTTCAAATTGTGTGTGAAAAGTATAAATTAGCGGGAGAAGCCATATCACTGTTCTACAATCATCTTCAAACTGTGTGTGAAAACTATAAATTAGCCGGGAGAAGCCATATCACTGTTCTACAATCATCTTCAAACTGTGTGTGAAAAGTATAAATTAGCGGGAGAAGCCATAGCAGTTTTCTAAAATTTAGAACAATAATATGGCTCTCTATGCGGCTGGAAGAATAGTAATATGACTCTATCCCCCTGCAATAGGCTTTTCCCATACACTTTGAAGATGATTTTAGAACACTGATATGGCTTCTCCCGCTAATTTATACTTTTCACACACAGTTTGAAGATGATTGTAGAACAGTGATATGGCTTCTCCCGGCTAATTTGGACTTTTCACACAGTTTGAAGATGATTTTAGAACACTGATATGGCTTCTCCCGCTAATTTATACTTTTCTCCCACAGTTTGAAGATGGTCCACATCCACCTCCATTTTTGATTGTTTTATGTGATTTTAGTTTAAAAATGCTTTTAAGTTATTTCTCTGTCCCCATTTCTTTGTAGGGCACTTGTCCGACCCTTACCCCCATTTTCCTTCCTTTTGCAGACCTCTAGGACTTTCCAGGACTTTGTTACAGCAATTTTCAAAACTTTTATTAAATTGCCAGAACCCCGGACCCGAACCCGGACTTTTTTTTAAAAGTCCGGGTTCGGGTCCGGGTCCCGGACAACCAAAAGTTTGGTACGGACCTGAACTTTACAGTTCGGGTTCGCTCAACTCTAGTGTTGGCTGCATTAGGCTCCATTCACATTATTATTACTATTATTATTATAATACAGGATTTATATAGTACCAATAGTTTGTGCAGCGCTTTACAACATGGAGGCAGACAGTACAGTTACAATACAAATCAATACAGGAGGGATCAGAGGGCCCTGCTAGTTAGAGCTTACAATCTAGAAGAGAGGGTCGAGTGGAACAAAAGGTAATAACTATAGGGGATGATCAGATGGAGAAAATAAAAATACAGTTGTTAGGTGTGGGTAGGATAGGTTTCTCTGAAGAGAAAAGTTTTCAGGGATTGTCTAAAAGCTAACAGAGTAGGAGATGATCGGACAGATTGGAGTAAGGAGTTCCATAGGATTGGAGAGGCTCTGAAAAAGTCCTGGATGCGTGCATGGGAGGAGGTAATGAGGGAGCTAGAGAGCAGGAGGTCTTGAGAAGAATGAAGAGGACGATTAGGTTGGTCTTTTGAGACTAGGCTAGTGATGTAGCTGGATGGCTTTGTAAGTGGTTGTTAGTATTTTGAATTTAATTCGTTGGGTGAGTGGAAGCCAGTGGAGGGATTGACAGAGAGGAGTAGCAGACACAGAGCGACTGGTAAGGTGGATGAACCTGGCAGCAGCGTTCATGATGGACTGAAGGGGGATAGCCTTTGTAGAGGTAAGCCAATGAGGAGGGAGTTGCAGTAGTTGAGGCGAGAGATGACCAGGGAGTGAATTAAGAGCTTTGTTGTGTCATTGGTGAGAAAGGGGAGTATTTTGACAGAGAGATCGGGGGAAGGGGCACATGGGGGAGGAAAAATGAGAAATTCTGTCTTGGATTAAGTTTGAGGAAGTGGTGTGAAATCCAGACTGATATATCTGTTAATAAATTAGTGATACGTGAAGAGACTGAAGGAGTGAGCTGAGGGGTAGAGAAATAGATTTGGGTGTCATCAGCATAGAGGTGGTATTGGAAGCCATGGGAGGTTATTAGCTGAGCCAGGGACCAGGTGTAGATTGAAACTAGGAGAGGTCCAAGAACAGAACCTTGGGGGACCCCAACAGAGAAAGGAAGAGGAGAGGAATTGTACATAACGCTAAAGGTGCGGTTGGATAAGTAGGAAGAAAACCAGCGAAAAGTACAGTCACGGAGACCAAAGTCGTGGGGTTTTTTGAGGAGAAGGGGGTGGTCAACCATATCAAAGGCAGCAGAGAGGTCCAGGAGTAGGAGTACTGAAAAGTGTCCATTGGTTTTTGGCCATTAGTAGATCGTTTGCTACTTTTAGGAGAGCAGTTTCTGTGGAGTGTTGAGGACGAAATCCAGACTGAAGGGGATCAAGAAGGCTATTATCAGCAAGGTGTAGACCAGGCGTTCAAGGAGTTTAGATAAAAATGGGAGCAAGGAGATGGGGCATAGGTTGTTAAGACTGGATGGGTCCAGTGAGGGCTTTTTAAGTATGGGGCAGACAAGTGCATGTTTTAGAAAGTTGGGGAAGGTGCCGGTAGAGAGGGAGAGATTGGAGATGTGGGTTAGAGAGTGTAGAATAGAGCCAGAGGGTGAATGTAGCATTTGTGAGGGAACAGGATCCAGGGGGCAGGTGGTAAGATGGACGTTAGCAAGTAGTTCAGTAACCTCATCTACAGTAGTGGGGTTGAAGAGGGAAGTAATGATAGTACCGGTGGGCATGTAGTGTAAAGCATGGGGGGTATTTGAACAGTAGTGATCTCCTCGCCAATTGTATCAATCTTCTGTTTGAAGTGATCGGCGATCTCCTGGGCAGTGAGTGAGTTGGTGGGTGGAGGCAGTGGAGGATGAAGTAGAGAGTTGAAGGTAGAGAAGAGTTGACGGGGCGGAATGATAGGTTGTTAATGAGAGTGATAAAATAGGACTGCTTGGCAGTGAGGGGGCTGGAATTGTATTTTTGGAGATCAGATTTATACTGGTTGAAATCTTTCTGAGACATCAGTTTGCCAAGGTTGAAGGGGGTCGGGCCTGATTCTGTGTGTAGTAAGGGGGGCCAGTGAGTCCATTGAGGCTAGAAGTGAAGTGTTCTAGACAGAAGTGGCTAGGTCGGTGCAGGATAGAGGTGATATTTTGTCATAGAGGTCATCGGTAGCAGAGTAGAGAATAGAGGGGTTGAGAAGACGTTGATTTCTGAGTGTAACTTTTATCCGTTTGCAGGGAGATGGGGTGGAGGAGAGGGAGAGAGTGAAACTGATAAGGTGGTGATCAGAGAGAGGGAATGGGTAGTTGGAGAGGTTGCATGAAATGCATAGGTGGGAGAAAACGAGGTCAAGGGTATTGCCTTCAGAGTGAGTAGGAGCCTGTATCCATTGCTTCAGGTCAAAGGAGGAGGTTAGACTGAGAAGTTTGGAAGTGGCAGGAGTGTTAGTATTAGTAGGCATGTTGAAGTCACCCAGAATGATTGTGGGGATTTCTGAAGAAAGAAAGTAGGGTAGCCAGGCAGAGAAGTCATCAAGAAAGGTTGATACCGGTCCAGGGGGCCTGTAGATCACAGCAATCCTTAGAGAAACTGGAGAGAAAAGACGAATGCAGTGTGCTTCAAAAGAGAAGAGTGACATAGAGGGAGCTGGGTGAAGTACCTGAAAGGCGTTATGTGGGGCTAGAAGGATTCTGACACCTCCATTACGTCAACTGGATCTGGGGGAGCGAGTCCAGAGAAGACCACCATGGGATAGGGCAGCAGAGAACATGAAGCCAAGTTTTGGTAATGGCGAGTAGATTAAGTGAGTTAGAGAGGTCATGTAGAGAGGTGAGTTTGTCGCAGACAGAGCGGGAATTCCAAGGGGTGCAGGAGAAAGGGAGTCTGGTCTTGAGGAGAAGAGAAATGGGAACTAGATTGTGTGGATTGTGGCTGCTGCCAGAGGGTGCAGCAGGGTAATGTGTGTGCTGTGTACAGTTAAATGATGGAGGCCCAGGGTTTGGGGATATATCTCCAGAGGTTAGGAGAAGCAGAAGGGTGAGGTAATATGGGAATGGGATTTATATGAAGGGACATGGCCCAGTGTCCTGGAGATTTTTTGTGTGTGTGGATTTAGAATTAGCAGGAGTTGGTGGGTGCAGTAATAAAGAGAGGACAGAAGTGAGGGCGATATATATATGCTGTGTGGTGGAAAAGAGGGGTGGAGGAGAGAGAGTTTAAGGACGGAGGACAGAGCTGTCAGAAGGAGTGGTAGAGAGTGCATGTTAGGAGGAGAAAGAGCTGGAGGGGTAAACAAGGGCACCTGATGTCTGTATGGTGTTATTCAAAGTATTACCTTGTGTTCATTCGCTTAGTACATTTGCTGAAGTGCAAAGTCAGAAGTGCTCCAACTTATAGAATTTGCCCCACTTTGAGAAAGAGCCCCAGCTGCATATGCAACCTTCTTGCAAATTCATTCCCCAGAAGATGCTTAGCTTTATACTGATAGGAATGGGGGAGAGTGCATACCAAATTATCAATCAGGAGGTAATAAAAAATGGCTGGGTAGGCAGAGCAAAATTCTCACTTAATAAAACAGAACAACAAGGGCACTAGAGATAAAAAGGCCATCATTTTGGGTAAGACAATGGACAATTAAAGGCATTGCAGTGTGGACAGCTCTACAGATGGTTAAGCAGAAAAAAATAACATACCAGTATTATTAAACAGACATTAGCAATAGCAGACAGTAGGGTTTTAGTTTTTGGGTGGAGTTGTATCAGAGAACATACCTGTGAAGAGACAGATGAAATTTAGATGAGACATTCAGATAAGTGCAAAGTCAGAAGTGCTCCCACTTATAGAATTCGCCCCACTTTGAGAAAGAGCCCCAGCTGCACATGCAACCCCCTTGCACATGGGTATTTAGCCATGCTGCAGATCCCAGGATCAAAACTCTGCTGATTCCTGTGGCTGGAATTAACAGCTGCAGGCAGATAGCCTTGTGACTGTTTGCACAGCCAGTGATTACCTGGTGATTGTGGCTGGATGCATTTTTTTCGTTTCTTGACAATGGCATTCGCAGCATAGCTAAACACCTTGTCAAATGGAGCCTTGCCTTTCTTTCTTTCCAGGCTTTTTTTTTACTTGGTGACCCTGCCAGTAATGCATTTCCTGTCCTAGTGTAACAATGTCCACTTGTTCCACTATATCTATGGAGAAGCACCATTGTCACCTTAGACTGCTCTTGGTGCTGTATCCCACAAATATATATTAAACTTCAGCTTTCCAGAGAGAAGAGCAGGGTTGGGTCTAAGCCTTTGGCAGGGGCATTCAGCAAACAGCTGGGCGAATTCAAAGTAGCCATGAAGACAGATTTTTGGCACCAGTTCCTTAAAGAATTAATTTAAGCAAGCATTTACGCTGTTACAGACATGTGTGGCAAATTGAGTTCTTACAACCACCACTTTAAAAATCTATCGCTATGGCAGTGACAGATTCTTCAAGATTTACTGCCACTTCTCAGGTTAGGAAACTGGCGATAATTAAAACCAACTCTGAGCTGGCGTACAGCGGTATGCCAGTACTCATAGAGGGCTGTGCCTGTGTTGGGTAGCTGTCATGTATGTGACAGCTTCCTACATAGTTCTGTATCCCAGGGGGCCCCCTCTGAGCTCAGTGCAGACACTGATAGATCCATGAACCTGTCTTTGACACTTGATGTGTGATGTTGCACCCCAACAGAATTCTAAAGGGTGTCTAAGGCCCTGAGTAAGTATTTTTTTTATAGCAGCTCAATATACACAAACATTTTTGGAATAGTGTGGTGTTTGTGATGTACTAACCCAAAATAAAATAGACTTTATCATTGCCTTAAAATGCCTTGCATGACCAGTGGAATAGTTCCATGTCTGGCTGCAGCCCCGTTGGTTTCCTTATCGCCATCCCAGAGATTATCTCACCTATTTTTGATACACAGAGCATATAGGATACCGCAAAGGTTATATGATTGGGGATGTAGGGACACCCCCCTATGCCCAAAATGTCAGAGAGAGCATGGTACTCACATCCATATGATGTGGAGATGTCCCAAGCTCTTTCGATACTGGGAGGAGGTGGTGTCTACCATTTCTCAAGTATTTCAAATCCCACTCAGCAAAGACCCGATAGTTTGTCTCCTGGGCGTTATGGATGAGGAGGTACTGACTAACCACACTCACTTGGCAGTAACCCGACTTCTTTATTTAGCACGCAAGCTTATTGCTAGACTGTGGATAACGCCCAGGATCCCAACGAAAGGTCAATGGGTTACACAGGTTAATTTAATGTTGATCAAAGAAAGACTCACTTATATACATAGAGGGGTTGCCAAAAAATTCTTGTCAATGTGGCAGCCATGGCTGGATATACCGGGCTTGGCACCACCGCAACTGGTAATGAATAGAATATTACAGACCTAGGAGCTGGTGGAGTGGCAAACTCTTAGTATATTCCTGGACAGCCAGGTTACATGTTTTCTATAGGTGGCTAGAGAGACACAAACTGTTTATTCTCTTTTCTTCTCTGTTCTTTTGCTTTTGGGTTATGGATTTTTCAATGACATTTCTGATTGTGAACAATACGGATTGCATACATGACTGTGAGACAGACTCCTACCTTCCTCAATTGAGGAGGTAGTTTTATAGGCAAATGGAAAAGGGATATTGTTGGAAATTGCTGATGACAAATCTTTTTGTATATATGTATCATAGGCATTGTACACAAGATTCTATGCAATGTATACCCTTGAATTGATGTTTTGCCATTTGTACTCTTTGCAATCTTCAAAATAAAACTTCTTTCTTGATTTAAAAAAAAAAAAAAAAAAAAAGGTTATGTTGTCATTTATTAGGGTAAGGCCTCATGCACACAGGACGTTTTTTTTAACTGCCTCTAAAAGCTCCTCCATGTTACCCTATGTGTCCATGCACACATAAACTGTCAGAGGCATTTGGAGGCATAAGCGTTTAGGGGCAGTAGAAAAAATGTCAGCCTGTGCTTCCAGGAGCAGTAAAAACGAAAAATGTCAAAAACGCAGCTAAACGCTGCTAAACACGTTTGACGTTTTTAGGCGTTTTTTACATTATAGGCAGTGTTTTTAATGGAGAAACGTCAAACATGAACGTGGGAAAGCGTGGCAAAATGCAGGAAAACATGGAAAAACGCAGCAAAGCGCTAATGGAATAGTGCGCGTTTTTAGTGCTGCTGTAGCTCTGACGTTTTTAAAATGTCCTGTGTGCATGAGGCTTTAACTGGAACTAAGCTTTGACATAATCTACAATTTGGTGGGGTTTTTTTTTTTCAAACCCTAGAAAACACAAGGAAGAAGGAATGTAATAATTCAGTATTTTCCAAAATTGCTTTGTAAGCTTTTTCAGCTATACAAACGTTTCTAGGTATAGCCTCATCCTTGTAGCAGAAAGATTGAGCTTTAGATCAAACCTGATACTCTCAGATTGTTTGAAATACCCTTTGTCCATCCGGATGTGATTTTATCGTACATAATACTGAAACACTGACATGAAAAGGGATTGCATGCCATAATAATGGTTCTTGTCTCACCTGCTGGAGCAATATGCGCATTTCCTCTGTTATCTTACCTACCATTATGGGGCTGGAGAAAGATGTCTTTTTATGACATCTATATGTCATTTCACACTTGAAAATAGATTGCAGGAAAATGGAAACAAGTTGAAAGAAGTCGTCTATTTCTGGGGATTTCTTTTACTGTGGAATCAGACAAGAACTCCAGGTAGACAGCTAAATAAGCAATTTAAATATATACTGTATATGTTTATTGTTTTATATGGCAAAGGATTTGTGATTCAGTTTTATCAACCTTGTGACCCGCACACACATCTGTCACATTGTACAACCAACATTTAACATCTATGCCATAGGTGTGTGCAGCCCAAAGCTCAGGTGTATATAAACATACAGACACACACTCTCATCAATACATGTAAACATGCATTTAATATATTATAAAAACATGGACGGTGTCAGTAGGGGGGTGGGGCCTGAGCAACAAGGGGAATCTGCGCCACACTGGATGATTAGGGTGTGCCCAGGCACATCTGGCACACTCCTGCACACACCTATGATCTACACTATACTTTGTTGGATTAGCAAGGTCTAGAACCAGGTACAATGATTATCACGTTTTATTAGAAATAGTCCCTAAAGACATTGGTGTTTTCTCTCTACAGATCCATGAGTGGGAAGATCTGTCCTGACTAGACACGTGCACAGCCGAAAAATTTGTTTTTGGTTTTTTCATGTTTGGTTTTGTTTTGTTTTTTGTTTTAGTTTTTTTTTCCTTGTTTTATTGATTTTTCAAATTTTTCGTTCTAAATTTTTCATTTCAAATAAATTCATAAATTCGGAAACATTTGAATTTGGTTTGTTCCATGCGTATAGATGCGGTATTCGTTATGTTTGGTAATTCGTGAATTCAGAAACATTTGAATTCAGTTTGTTCCATGCGTATAGATGAGGTATTCCTTATTATCGGTAATTCGGAAATATTAGAATTCGGTTCATTCCATTGGTATAGACGCGGTATTCGTTATTTTTGGTAATTCGGAAAAATTAGAATTCGGTTCATTCCATTCGTATAGATGCGGTATTCGTTATTATCGGTAATTCGGAAAAATTGGAATTCGGTTCATTCCATTCGTATAGATGCGGTATTCGTTATTTTCGGTAATTCAGAAAAATTTGATTTCGGTTCATTCCATTCATATAGATGCGATATTCGTTATTTTCGGTAATTTGGAAAAATTTGATTTCGGTTCATTCCATTCGTATAGATGCGGTATTCGTTATTTTCGGTAACTCGGAAAAATTTGATTTCGGTTCATTCCATTCGTATAGATGCGGTATTCGTTATTTTCAGTAATTCAGAAAAATTTGAATTCAGTTCATTCCATTTGTATAGATACGGTATTTGTTATTTTCGGTAATTCGTGAATTCGGAAACATTCAAATTTGGTTTGTGCCATTTGCATAGATGCAGTATTCGGCATTATTGGGAATTCAGAAACATTCAAATTCGGTTCGTTCTATTCGATTAGATGCGGTATTCGTCATTATTAAGAATTAGGAAACATTCAAATTCGGTTTGTTCCATTCGTATAGATGCAGTATTCGTTATTATCGTGAATTCAGAAACATTTGAATTTGGTTCCTTCCATTCGTATAGATAAGGTATTCGTTAATATTGGGAATTCGGAAACATTGAATTTGGTTTGTTCCATTCGTATAGATGCGGTATTCGTTATTATCAGGAACTCAGAAACATTTTATTTCAGTTTGTTCCATGCGTATAGATGCGGTATTCGTTATTATCGGTAATTCGGAAAAATTTGAATTCGGTTCATTCCATTCATATAGATGCGGTATTCGTTATTATCAGTAATTTGTGAATTTGGAAGCATTTGAATTTGGTTCGTTCCATTCATATAGATGCGGTATTCGTTATTATTGGGAATTCTGAAACATTTGAATTTGGTTCCTTCCATTGGTATAGATGAGGTATTCATTATTATCGGGAATTCTGAAACATTTGAATTCGATTTGTTTCATTCGTATAAATGCAGTATTCATTATTACTGGTAATTTGTGAATTCGGAAACATTTGAATTCGGTTGGTTTCATTCGTATAGATGCGGTATTCGTTATTATCGGGAATTCTGAGAAATTTGAATTTGGTTTGTTCCATTCATATAGATGTTGTATTGGTTATTATTGTGAATTCAGAAAAATTTTAATTTGGTTCGTACAGATGCGGTATTGGTTGTTTTGTAAATTCGGATAAATTCATATTCGTTACGTTCACTAACAGGCAGACAAATTTGAAAGGAAATTCCAATACCTAACTCATTTACTAGTTTATAACTATTATTATAGTTTTTATTATTATTATTAATTATAAATAATAATAATTAAAAACTATAATAATGGTTAATAATTCATTACGTTCACTAACAGCCAAATTTGAAAGGAAATTCCAGTACCTACCTATAATTTAATAGTTTATAACTATTATTATTTTTTTTATTATTATTATTATTATTATTAATAATAATAAAAATAATAATAAGTAATGTATTTAAAATAGAAATTATCCAAATGTTTTCTGTTTTTTTTAGATTTTCAAATTTTCGGATTTTCGTTATTATTTTCGTTCTTCTGAATCTTCAGATTTTCGTTCTTTTGAATTTTTGGATTTTCGTTTTTATTTTCGGATTTTCGTTATTTCAAATTTTCGGATTGTTGTTCTTATTTTCAGATTTTCATTCTTACAAATTTTCAGATTCTCGATCTTATTCTCGGATTTTCGTTCTCTTCTAATTTTTGGATTTTCGAATTTCGGATTTTTGTTTTTTCGAGTTTTGGATCTTCGTTCTTTTGACAAATTTGTTTTTGGAAAAATTTGTGAAACGGTTTTTTGTTACTCGGATGTTTCCAAATGAACAAACATTCTGAATTTTGATGAAAAACGAATATGGAACAAAACGAATTGCACATGTCTAGTCCTGACTGAACAATTGATTACTGACTGAACCGAGCTCCCTCGGTTAGGACAAACTGGTTCACAATAATTATCAAAAACGTGTCAAAGGAGACCCATGTATGTAATATTTTTGGCACATTTCCACGTGGCAACTGTAATTTTTGCTAGTTTATCAATACAACCAAAAATGTTAGTCTCGGGGGGGCGTGGCTAGCAGAGCACGGCGTCAGGCGCTTTCTGGAGAAGCTCCGTAGACCCAGCAACCATCCAGGGGAATCCAAAACCACGACAGATTGGTGAGACACACAAACCCCACGGGTATCTCACCCACACAGCAAAGACCACCCTGAGCCCAAAATCGAGGGTCGCTGCCCTCACGATCGTGCACTAGAAAAGCCGTTCCTATTCCCTCACAGAGGTGGCGGCCGCCATCTTGGTAGGCCGCAACCCACCACAGGCAAGCACCGGACTAAATTCTGCCCATACCCGGAGGAGATCCCCACACATATCTATAGGGAAGAGCCTCCCCTGACCCCCGCAACACCTGCGGACTGGAAACATACACGGGAACACCACAAGCGGCAGCCGGAACATACCCGTCCCGCGACCAGGCCGCAGTTCCACCCGTTGCCGCTCCCATACCGGTATCGGCACATTCGGGCGCACAACATCTCAGGGGAGACACAGGCGGGGACAGTACAAGATTGAACGGAGCGTTTACCCCATCCAAGTCAGGACCCAAGCATAAGCAAGACCGAGGCCTCATTGGGACATAATACTTTACAGCCCGGTGGCCATATTGGGACTCCCCAGGACACCACCACAAAAATCACCTGAGAGTCCCACCTCATATACATATAAACATAGCAAAGGAGGCTTTCTAATAACTCAGAGGCAAGGAGACCAATCACCAGCTAACAGTAAGAAAGTTAGTGTGGCCTATTAACTACACAAGCGGCGGCCATATTGGGACACCCTTCCAACATTAAACCTCCACAGGATAGCACCGAGGCCTACTAGGCCCTGGAAACAGCCATAACAGAACCCCACCACCTTGCACCCTGGAGCCATTAGGCATGAAGGCCTAGATCTCTTAGCCTGCAGCAAGGGGAAGTACCGGAACGACTAAAGCCCACAGAACATATTTTCCACTTCATACTATCAACTTATCCAGAAAAAGAATGGGAGACCATAAAAACCAAAAGTTAACCTCACTATTCTTCAAACCAATTCCACCCACAAGAGAAGATCAGTCAGGGAGATCAACATGCGAAGCCTATACAGACCTTCCAGACGAATTTACAGATGAAGCACCACCCTCAGACTCCTCAACATGTCTTACAAATATCACAGGGGATAATCCTATCACAGGAAGCCCAGCTAAAGCGAGAATGCGCTTAGACGCGACGTTAATGCCTGCCCAAACAACAGAACAAGCAAACCTCTCCTTGGGCACCAGTACAGTATTAAACCCTTCCATGGCAGCCTTTCCAACCACGGGGCAGCCAGTCTTAGACACAACACTCAAAGATATGCTCATATCCCTACAAGCATCGTTATTGTCAAATATATCCTCCATTTTACAGAAAATCTAGGCTGACGTCACTCACGTGACGAACAGAGTTTCCTGCATAAAAAATGGAGTTAAGGCCTGCGTCTCCACGGTAAACTACATAACTGACACGATAAACGATGTGAAAGAGGAACAAGCATGGATGAGAGCAAAAATCGCTGATTTAGAAGATAGATCACATCGTAACAATGTCAAACTACGCGGAGTGCCGGAGTCATTTCAACCACAAGACCTGCAAAAATACGCTAAAGAACTCATGCGCATAATTATCCCCGAGGCTTCACACAGAGACACTATAATTGACCGAATCCATAGGATTGCAAAACTGCCACACCTTGCAGCATCAGTCCCAAGGGACGTGCTGATGAGAGTTAATTTCTTTCAGACAAAAGAAAAATTAATAGCTGGAGTAAGAAAAACACCCTGCCTACCGCACCCATATGAGAAAGTCCAGGTATACCCAGACCTCTCTAAGTATACTCTCCAACTCCACAGGGACCTAAACCCCATCACAAAAGGTCTCCACAACCATAAAATTCAATTCAAATGGATATATCCAGCAACCCTGTCAATCACAAAGGAAGACACTACATACAGAATTGACAACCTCAAGGAAGGCCTCCAACTCTTACACAAGTGGGGCATACTACTAGACCCCCCGATGGATTCACAAACACTTCAATCTCCTCATGGAAACCCAAAAATGTTAGTCTCCCTAATAGGGAAATGTTTTCATGACATCGTTCCATTTGGGATCTTTCTAATCTGCCAGTGATACCTAATGGAAAATTTGAATTGTCATTTAGTAGGAAGGCCAGTGGGCTGGCCTGAATTTATGGGAGTAGCCCGGAGGGTATTTAAGCACCCTCACTCTCCAGGCTCTTTGTCGGTTCCAGTGCACGATAGCACATGTTACTGGGCCGGCTCTCCCCAGCTCACGTCATGTTTGTGAGTGTGTGCGTTCGATTACCAGCTCGCTCGCTCGCTGTTGCAGGTAGGATTCGAATCCTTTCATTTCATACACTATGTGACAATTCATTATGTTTCCTATGCTGCATCTCCTTTTGTACTTAGCTGCCCCTAAGTTGGTGTCATTTGTGGCCCGACATCATACGGCACAGGCATGGTAGATTTGAAGTTTCCCTCTGCCTATTTTATGATTCATGCGCAGAGCCAAGCCTCGAGCCACTGTCGGCCGTTATCCAATATCACTCGATGCAGGCTTTGTTGCTCACAGCATTCACTGTCTATGGGGGTTGCCTTTGCATCCATTGGGTGATTGGCATGTATTGTTTGCACAGCTTCTGTGGCTGATTGAGGTGGTGATTGGACCCACCTGGGCCTTGGCTGCACTCAATTAGCCTCGGGGGTTGGGTGGTGTTCAGTTGAAGCCATTTCAAACTCGTATGAGATTAAATTCATGCATGCTACAACCAATTCGTATCGATCATACCATTCACCTCACAATCGATTTGTACCGAATCCATTGCATACTCACCACAATCTGATTCGAGCCTAGTCACAACGGTTTGTATTGGATGCATCGCACACACCGAGTCGCATCGGACCATGTCACTTACTCTCTTTGTTTTTACCCTATCTACCAATTCGTATCGGTTCATGCCTTCCCTTCAACCGATTTCGATCGGTTCATGTTATTTTCTTGACTATCGATTGTTGCATCGGTGCATTTTCTACCCCACAAACGATCCATGTCAGATACTTGCCACAGTCCAATATGTACCTAGTTGCCAATTCATACCGGTCATGTTGTTTACCCAGTCCATGTTATCTTCCCGATGGGTTACCCTTCCTGCCGACTCGCATCAGTTCATACCGTTTTTACTACCAAATCACATCGATTCATGTCATTTCTTACTACCAAATCGCATCACTTCATGTCATTTCTTACTACCAAATCGCATCGATTCATGTAATTTCTTATTACCAAATCACATCGATTCATGTCATTTCTTACTACCAAATCGCATCGATTCATGTCATTTCTTACTACCAAATCGCATCGATTCATGTCATTTCTTACTACCAAATCGCATGTCAGTTCATGTTATTCCACTACCGATTCTCAGCGCTTTGTGGTGTTTTCTACTACCGATTAGCATCGGTTCACGCCACTTCCTACTACCGATTCATGTAATTTCCTATTTCTCATGTTGGTTCATGTCATTCCACTACCTAAGTCACTAAGTCGCATGGGTTCATGTCAGTTCTCGCTACCGAGTCGCATAGGTTCATGTCAGTTCCTGCTACCGAGTCGCATGGGTTTATGTCAGCTCCCGCTACCGAGTCGCATGGGTTCATGTCAGCTCCCACTACCGAGTCGCATGGGTTCATGTCAGTTCCCGCTACCAAGTCGCATGGGTTCATGTCAGTCCTCGCTACCGAGTCGCATGGGTTCATGCCAGTCCCCGGTGCGGAGTCGCATGGGTTCATGCCAGTCCCCGGTACCGAGTCACATGGGTTCATGCCAGTCCCCGGTACCGAGTCGCATGGGTTCATGTCAGTCCCCGGTACCGAGTCGCATGGGTTCATGCCAGTCCCCGGTACCAAGTCGCATGGGTTCATGCCAGTCCCCGGTACCGAGTCACATCGGTTCATGACTGTTCCTTCTACCGATTCGCATCGTTTCATGTCATTTCTTACTACCAAATCGCATTGTTTCATGTCATTTCTTACTACCAATTCGCATCGCTTCTTGTCAGTTCCTATTATTCCACTACAGTTTCAGCGCTTTGTCTTGTTTTCTACTACCGATTAGCTTCGGTTCACGCCACTTCCTACTACCGATTCATGTAATTTCCTATTACTCGTGTTGGTTCATGTCATTCCACTACTGAGTCGCATCGGTTCATGCCAGTCCCCGGTACCGAGTCGCATCGGTTCATGCCAGTCCCCGGTACCGAGTCGCATCGGTTCATGCCAGTCCCCGGTACCGAGTCGCATCGGTTCATGACCGTTCCTTCTACCGATTCGCATCGGTTCATGATCGTTCCTACTACCGATTCGCATTGGTTCATGACCGTTCCTTCTACCGATTCGCATTGGTTTATGATCGTTCCTACTACCGATTCGCATCAGTTCATGTCAGTCCCCGGTACCGAGTCGCATCGGTTCATGACCGTTCCTTCTACCGATTCGCATCAGTTCATATCAGTCCCTACTACCAATTCGCATCGGTTCATGACCGTTCCTTCTACCGATTCGCATCGGTTCGTGATCGTTCCTACTACCGATTCGCATTGATTTATGATCATTCCTACTACCGATTCGCATCGGTTCATGACCGTTCCTTCTACCGATTCGCATTGGTTTATGATCGTTCCTACTACCGATTTGCATCGGTTCATGACGGTTCCTACTACCAATTTGCATTAATTATGTTAGTGTCATGCCGCTAATTATCCTCAATTATGTTATTTCCTACCACGGATTGGCATCGAAGCAAATCAGTTCACATGTAATTTAAGTCGACCCACTTTTGCTAAAGCCACTACCGTTTCGTATTGGTTCGTGTTTTTTCCTTACTACCAATTTGCATAGATCCATGGCATCGGTTCCAGTTCCACGCCAAGCACAGTTACGGTTAGTTTGGCCACAATACACCCCACTTGCTATTTACTATCTTCATCTTTCACCTATTTATAGGTCAATTTTGCAATCGCAGCAATTTATCAGTACAGGTTCTTGGAAGCATGCATTCGAGGACCACGTCTTGCAAATCGCTGGAAGCACAGGTACGTGTTACTCCATACATTACAGCAAGCAGGCATTGCGATTGCTGCAAGCACGTGTTGTCATTTAAGCCCCTAGCAAACGCTGCGATCACGTAACTATACAAACTCCTTGCGATCTCTGTCAGCATGTACAAACACACACTTCTTACAAATGCTGCAAGTATGCTTAACTAACGCCTTGCAAATCGCTGCCAGCACGTTTAACACTCCCCGCAACGCTGCAAGCATTCATTTCAAACTTGGACTTCTTGCAATCGCTGCAATCACTGCGAGCACGCATCATCGCAAACCCCTCGCAATCACTGCGAACACTCGCTGTCAAACTCCTTACAATCGCTGCATGCGTGTATTTACGTAAATTCCTCGCAAATATTGCGGGCACGCATCAACATAATACCTCTCAATCACTGCGAGCACACATTTACATAAACTCCTCGCAACCGATGCGAGCATGCATCATCACCAATCCCTCGCAATCGCTTCGAGCAAGGACAAACACCACCCCATTACAAGCACATTCCCAGTGGCACACAATCAGCCACACACCATTTTAGTGGCACTTAATCGGCCACTCGTCTCCAGTGGCATTAACATACGGGCCACTCATCGTTTTCTCTGTCATTTCTCCTTAGGTCAGTCAAGTTCAGGTCGCATCCTGCATCAGATTGGATGTTTTCCCCGAAAAAAAAAAAAAAGGGAAAACCCCTCCCAACGTAGGGATCGCTTCTTCATCAGGGCCACCCGCATAACAAGGGTGGGACAGCCCATGTAGGGAGATAAAAGAGAGGTGACTTTTCCACTCATGTCACTCCTACTACAGGTTCGATCCATACCAGGACCTTAATGATAGAGCGTTAGTCAGGTGTAGTTCACGGGTCTTTTCTGTCACATATTCTGCAGCACTCTGTCACTAAATCTCCGATTTTACATACACCATTTGTCATACTAAGGTTGGGCCTTAGTTACTGTCACATATGTCTATGCATTACACTCTCTTTTCGGAGACCGACTCTCCACCTCACAGACAAG
>BLSH010528386.1:261524-279291 GCA_018402905.1 Glandirana rugosa
GTATCTTGTCACACATCACCTTTAAATCTTTTGAGTTCACGCACCGTGGCTCCACTCGGTCCTCCGCTGACCGGTCCATTGGCTATCGAGCCCACGGACAGACACGACCCGTGTTTGCACACCTGATATCGGGGTCCTGCATGACCCCGTTAAGGTCGCTGAACATCAACTTGCTGACAGTGCAAGAGTTAAGCAGACCGAGCATGCGTCATAAATCTACAGACCAAAACATTCCTACATAGGCTGTACCTGACTCCAGCTGCTTGCCCCAGTACGTCCTGGGGCTATAGTCCACACGTTTGTGCCCAGCACAGACAGGCACCCGAGCTATCGGTTACCTGGCCAGTCGCCTCCTGGCTCACCTCGGTGCCACGCACTTGAGTTTTCTAAATTTCCACTACACACTGTTCTATGATCGTAGAACACCTTCGGCTCTATCTATGCATGTCATTTCGTTTCTGTATCCCACTCCGTCCGTTTCCCCTCTTCCACACCCCCTTTTGACACATACCTTCTTGTTTTTCTCAAGACCGACTTGAGTGTCACCGACACGGAACTCTTTTTGCCACTTCGCTGGCCTACGCTCCCCGCTCTGTGCTGTCTGTCAACCAATTGGCCACACTGCAAACGGGTGCACAAATGTGGCCACAAGCTGCCCCTTCAACCCCCCCCACCACCTCATGATTCCACACCGGCTTCATCACTCTACCTCTCTCCACTCGCAAGTGCGAAAAAACAAAAAAAAAAACCTCCAGTCAGCAACCCTCGACAAACAAGCGATCGATACCCTGCTACAGGCCAAACTAGACAAAGGATCTGTGATCGGCCCTTTCTCCCAGTAACCTTCCAAACCCTGGAAGATTCAGCCCTTTTTGTGCTTGTCAAGGGCAAGTTCTCCAATAATTTTGGTTATTTTTCTGTACCTCCATTCTTTGCACATTCCGAGCTTGAATTCCCGGATTCCTTCCAAGGAATTTTCTTTGAGACATACATCAGACGACGTAGCTGTTCAAGCAGTCTTTTTTCGCGGAGCCTGTCACACTGAGCCCAGTGTCAGTTGGTTATCCATTATCTAGGTGATTTTTCTACTCATCAAGCGATCAGACATACCACCGGTAACCTTGTTAGGTTGAGAGGGGTTTCAACAATTACAATGTTCCCATAGCCGAACTCAAAGTGGAAGCCCAGCACAAGCCATCACCTTCTTTAGTGTCACTTTGGACACACGCGCCATGCAAGCCAGCTTGCCTCCTGGCGAACTAGCCATATCAGGTCGGTCGTTCATGACTTTACTCTCTCGCAGGGGGTACTAGGAAACAGTTGCAGACTTTTCTAGGGGCGCTCAATTTTTACAATAAGTATTATTCCTCGAGGCCACTCTTTTATTTTACGGCTCCTAGTTTTCCTTACTCATGTACAAGGTGCTGACCAAATCATTAGTTAAGACCCGGCAGACATAGCCGACTTACAATTCATGCGGAACTCATCCCACATTGCTAAACGGCATATTAAGGTTATCCCCACGGCATCAGCTGCATCACCACAGGTAGTCAGATGCTGCAGCTTCTACAGGCTTTGCTACTATTTTCTGCCCATCACTGGTTCTCAGGTCCTTGAACACCAGAAATCTTGTTAGTTCCAGGTTTCCCTGTCATCCTGACTTTTCGAGCTGTACCCAGTCGTGGCAGCTGTTCAAGTCTGGGGCCACACTTGGTCAGGACAAACCATGGTCTTCACTAGTAACAACCAGGCTATGCCCAAAAACGTAAACAAGGTAGCCAAGTCGCTCCCCATTCGAACCACCATTCAATATACCCGTAAGCATATCCAAGGCAAAGCAAATCGCAGCGGATGTGTGATCACATTTCAATTTTTGGCTCATTTTCAGTAGTATCCTGGAGCCGACCTAACCATGGATTGAAACGGCTAAGGGCAAACGCTTGCCCATTACGAGCACCATCTTTAGAGACATGTCTAAAGTCCTCGCACAATCTGTGTTCGGGGTTCAGCCCAATCTAGTTATTCAAGCGGCCTTCTACCTATCCTACTATGTTTCTTTTTGCGGCCCAACAAATTCACCGTCAGCGGCATTAGCAGCCAGTTATCATACAAACGCCACTTAACTAGTTTCCAGACTATTACGTCCATCACCTAGAAGTCTCCAAACCCATCAGATCAGTCCCAGGGTTGACATCAGCCTCTTCCGGACTATAAACTCCTGGTGCCCAGTTGCGGTGCTGTCTAGCTACCGACTCGCCTACCCAGTCACTCCGACTCTAGCCCGTTATGGCCTTTCCCTATCAGCTCATCAAGTGGCAACCAATTCATCAGGCATGTCAGAATCACTGTCCAAACTTTGGCCTCGACCCCTGCCGGTACTCCGGTCATTCCTTCCAGATCACAACAGCTTCAGCAGCATCTCAGCATGCAGTATCAGACCATGTGATCAATTAATTAGGCAGATTGTAGGCCGGTTGCTTGGCTAGATACATTCCAAAGCCTCAGTTGGAGATGGCACAAGCCTTCGCCAAGCTTGCTCATCGATCATTATACCAATTAAGGACTACTTCCCTAAATGGCATATTTTTGCTCCCTTCTCTTGGCATACCGACCAGATGACCAAGGCACACCTCAGGTCTATTTATGTTGTAAGTCTTGTTGCGTGTTTATGTGATCCACATCTATCTTCGGTCAGAGGGCCACGACCATAAAAAACTTATAATGTTTTTAAAGATGTAGGAGAAGTAGTTATGTGTTTATATACTTTTTTTGTTTTGTTTTGATATTCTCCTGCATCCTGTTGCTGATCATGCATTTTTAGGATTTCATTTATCTTACATTGCAAGTTAATTGGCACAGATGGATTGTAAATACAGCAGGATTTGTATGACTGCATATTTCCAAAGTCGGAGTGGATGCACAATTGTTTGTTTGCTTGTTTTTTTTATATGTTTTTACAATTTTCTTGTATATGTATCCTACTCAGGACTGAAATGTATTGCTGTTTGGAATTTTGGGCTGATATCCCTCCAGTGTTGGGGCAAGTGCATTTAGGAGTGGCTTAATGTAGAAGTCAAGTCTGGACGAGCTCGCCCCAACCTGGGGGGAGGGAGGTACCTAAAAGTTTCTTGAGCAGATGCTGCAACATATATTTACTTTAAGGTCTTGGCACCAGAGGCGTAACTAGAGGGCCCCGGTGCAAGAAATTATGAAGGGCCCCCCTGACCCCTGGCCAGGGTCCTTCCCTCTTCCCACTTATCCTGGGTCCCTTTACTCCTATTGTGGGTCCCTTTATTACGGTACCTCAACGGAACCCTTTCACAAGTTCTGCAGCCCCCTTTCGACCATGTCGGGCCTCCCCATGGTGGTGAAATGCCAGGACCAGTCACAATTGCAACCTTTGCAATCCTGATAGTTCCCTCACTGGTGTCAGTAGTTCTTAATTTTTATTTTATTATTTTTTTACCATTTCATTTTATTTATTTTACAGTTTTATTTTTATTATTTTTTACAATTTTTTTAGGAGCTCTGTTGGGCAGCGTTGATGAGATATCAGGGATCTAAACAAACCTCAGCCCTCAATCTCCATCTGTGTAGCCTCAGCTGCACAGAATGAATGGACAGGAATAGTTGTGTACCGAGCCTCCCATTCATTCAGAAACAGAAGTATAGTAAAAACAGTTTACTATGCTTCAGTTATGAATGAACCAATTGGTACAAATCACTGACTCTGTCCATTCAGAAAAGGAAGGAGGCAAATTTACCAACCCATTCTCCCATCTCTCCATCATGACACATCTTCTACAGCAGCTGGCAGGAGAGAGGAGGGGGAAGACAGCAGCTCTCTGGGGGGGGGGGGGGACCAGGAAAGCACACATGGACCCTGGGAGCAGCAGAAGACAAGTAAACTGGATAGGATGGGCAGCATATAGAGTGACCAATCTTCTCCATTAGGAGGAAAATGGAGGAGAATGTTTCCTCTAAATGCCGCCCCTCCTATCCAGATGTACAAGGGAGGCACACAAGCCCCCCTGCAGCATGGGGCCCGGGTGCAATCGCAACCCCTATCATTACGCCCCTGTTTAGCACAACCAGCGCAGTCAGGATTGCATGCAGTACACCGTGACAAGAATTTAAAGCAAATGCAACATTGTAATATTTTGATTAGTATTTCCTTTGATGGTAGATTTTGTATTTACAGTTTATTGTCAGTCTGTATCATTGGACTGAGATGATTTGATTCATGTCCCTTCATTATTTTGCGTGCATTGAGTAATGTTGCAGTACTAACAATAACTTACAAAGCCATCCTCAAATTGGCCCCCAGCTACATCACTAACCTAGTTTCAAAATACCAACCAAATTGTTCTCTTTGTTCCTCCTAAGACCACCTGCTCTCTAGTTCCCTTGTCACCTCCTCCCATGCTCGCCTCCAGGACTTCTTCCAAGCCTCTCCCATCCTTTGGAATTCCCTACCCTAATCTGTCTGACTATCTCCTACTCTATGCACTTTTAGATGATCCCTGAAAACTTTTTAGGGAAGCCTATCCAGCCTTCGCCTAACAACTGTACTTTTATTTTTATCAGATTATACCCCACAGTTCTTACCTTTTGTATCACTTGACTCTCCCTTTTAGATTGTAAGCTCTAACGAGCAGGGCCCTCTGATTCCTCCTGTATTGAATTGTATTGTAACTGTACTGTCTGCCCTCATATTGTACAGCGCTGCACAAACTGTTGACGCTATATAAATCCTCTATAATAATAGTAAGCTATGTGAATGACAGCTACAATATTGTTTTAAATGGTTCAGCCCCTACTACTCCCACCTCCAGGAATAAGCCCAATCAGGGTGAAACACGTCAAGGTGGGACTTGGAGCCAGCTATATTCATTAAACTCAATTTGACTTCTATGAAGTGTGGTCTTACCGCTCTAATTCAGCATGTATTTAAGGTTTACATCTACTTTAATAGGATTGAAAAATCAATTTTTCATCATTAAAAGCCAGTAACCCACATTAGTGAAAATACCATGTGTTATGCTTTTGTGACTTCAGGTTTTTGAGGGAAAAAATCAGTAAAATCCATGGATGAGGCTCATGGAACACACAATCATTGTTTATTCTCAGCAGGATCCTAACTGGTGGATTACTGTATAGAATTTAGTGGAGGCTTTACACTGTACATAAAGCATATGACATATATCCTCCAGTAGTACATCCTGGCTTTATTTAAGCCATAATAAATCAAAACAAATCTGAACAAAAGGAGGTGGAGCTTAGCGTTAGCGCAGGGCACCCAAAAATGCTGATACAGACACTTTACACACGTTATATTGAATGTCTCTGATATGTAACTGTGTCTTGAACAGGGGCTTCAGTCATTTCCTTTTATTGATATATTTCTTTTTTGTACTCCCACCTCTTTCTATTTCAAGCCTATGCATTTTTCTTGTACTCCCACATCTTCCTGTTTCCTGTGAATGATACTGTTAAAACTTCAAAGCAGTATTAAACCCAAAAGCAAACATTTATTATATTCCAGCTTACCAATTCTTGGATGTGATGGCTGCATTTGTTTTCTATTTTAGGCTTTCTTTCTTTTATTTTGATCTGATGATCTGGCCAGTAAGTCTGTTGTTTTTCAAAAGGACAAGTTCTCTTGCAGATGTAGCAGTTGCAGGGATGAGATAAACCATTTACCACTGACAGAGGTGCCTACAGTGATTAGCTTTTATTTTTATGGAAATATTTCCTGTAACTGCTTATAAAGTATTAGTTGGAGTTTGGCTTCAAATTGCTAGTGTATATATAGTATCTCACAAAAGTGAGTACACCCATCACATTTTTGTAAATATTTTATTATATCTTTTCATGTGACAACACTGAAGAAATGACACTTTGCTACAATGTAACGTAGTGAGTGTACAACTTGTATAACAGTGTAAATGTCCTGTCCCCTCAAAATAACTCAACACAGCCATTAATGTCTAAACTGCTGGCAACAAAAGTGATAACACCCCTAAGTGAAAATGTCCACATTGGGCCCTAAGTGTCAATATTTTGTGTGGCCACCATTATTTTCCAGCACTGTCTTAACCCTCTTGGACATGGAGTTCACCAGAGCTTCACAGGTTGCCACTGGAGTCCTCTTCCACTCCTCCATGACGACATCACGGAGCTGGTGGATGTTAGAGACCTTGCGCTCCTCCACCTTCCATTTGAGGATGCCCCACAGAGGCTCAATAGGGTTTAGGTCTGGAGACATGCTTGGCCAGTACATCACCTTTACCCTCAGCTTCTTTAGCAGGGCAGTGGTCCTCTTGGAGGTGTGTTTGGGGTCGTTATGTTGGAATACTGCCCTGCGGCCCAGTCTCCAAAGGGAGGGGATCATGCTCTGCCTCAGTATGTCACAGTACATGTTGGCATTCATAGTTCCCTTAATGAACTGTAGCTCCCCACAGCCGGCAGCACTCATGCAGCCCCAGACCATGACACTCCCACCACCATGCTTGACTGTAGGCAAGCCACACTTGTCTTTGTATTCCTCACCTGGTTGCCACCACACACGCTTGACACCATCTGAACCAAATACGTTTTTCTTGGTCTCATCAGACCACAGGACGTGGTTCCAGTAATCCATGTCCTTAGTCTGCTTGTCTTCAGCAAACTGTCTGCAGGCTTTCTTGTGCATCATCTTTATAAGAGGCTTCCTTCTGGGATGACAGCCATGCAGACCAATTTGATGCAGTGTGCGGCGTATGGTCTGAGCACTGATAGGCTGACCCCCCACCCTTCACTCTCTGTAGCAATGCTGGCAGTACTCGTACGTCTATTTCCCAAAGACAATCTCTGGATATGATGCTGAGCACGTGCACTCCACTTCTTTGGTCGACCATGGCGAAGCCTGTTCTGCGTGGAACCTGCCCTGTTAAACTGCTGTATGGTCTTGACCACCATGCTGCAGGTTAGTTTCAGGATCTTGGCAATCTTCTTATAACCTAGGCCATTATGTAGAGCAACAATTCTTTTTTTCAGATCCTCAGAGAGTTCTTTGCCATGAGGTGCCATGTTGAACTTCCAGTGACCAGTATGAGAGAGTGAGATCGATAAAACCAAATTTAACACACCTGCTCCACATTCACACCTGAGACCTTGTAACACTGAGGAATCACATGACACCGGGGAGGGAAAATGGCTAATTGGGCCCAATTTGTACATTTTCTCTTAGGGGTGTACTCACTTTTGTTGCCAGCGGTTTAGACATTAATGGCTGTGTTGAGTTATTTTGAGGGGACAGCACATTTACACTGTTATACAAGCTGTACACTCACTACTTTACATTGTAGCCAAGTGTCATTTCTTCAGTGTTGTCACATAAAAAGGTAGAATAAAATATTTACAAAAATTGGGGGGTGTACTCACTTTTGTGAGATACTGAAAATCTGTTAGTTCATCTAACACTTCCCTCCCCCCAGACTGACAATGCTGCTGTCCAAAGGTGTCTCTGTGCTCCTTCATCCAGAGTGTAGACACTCTAATACTGGAGGTGTATCTCTCCACACTTAATGAGTGACTACCATTGATGCTTAAATACTCCCCATACGCATGAATTCCCTATCCCCATGACTAAGCTCCGGGGGGCAGAGTGAAACATGTTGGGGGTGTGGCCTGGATGGAGTCCAGGCTGAGGTTGCCACTCGGCTCACCTCTCTAGGACATTTTGGATGTGCGACTTCCAGGGGCTACCCCTTTTTCCTTGCATTTCTGGAGGAGCCAGAATGGGCTCTATCACCTGTCAGCACTCCAAATCACAGCTGTGGATGCACCGTTCGCATATCCCCTTTGTACCAAGCCTTAGTGGCACACACATAATTTTCAGGTTACTGGAGGTGTGTTATTGGCCAGATCACCAGGTGAAAACAAAGGGAAAAAGCTTTAAAAAAGAAAACAAATGCAGGCACCACATATAAAAAATGGTAAGCTGCAATATATTATATTTTTTGTTTAACCACTAGGCTACCGCCCGCCGTGGCTTGACGGCGGCAAAGTGGTTCGTTATCGCGAAACGTCGTCACCTAATGGCGGCTGCGATAACAAGTATTGTGAGTGTGTGCCGCCGGAGGCGCAGTTTTGCGCTCACTGTTTTCCGGGGAGGCCAGGGAGCGGGTAGGGTGGACTTGATCTCCGCCGGCTACCCGTGATGACTCCCCCACAGTGAGAGAACAGAGGTCTGTGTATGTAAACAGGGATCTCCGTTTTGACAGAGGGGGAAGGGATGTGATCACAGGCTTCCTGTATATGGAAGCCGTGATCATTCCCCTCCCCCTGCCAACCCAACCCCCATACAGTTAGAACACACTGAGGGAACACAGTTAACCCTTAGAGCGCTCCCTCCAGGTTAACCCCTTCACTGCCAAAGCATTTTCATAGCACTGATCGCTGTATAAATGCCAATGGTCCCAAAAGTGTCAAAATGGTCCGACATGTCCACCGTAATATCGCAGTACCACTAAAAATCGCAGATCGCCGCCATTACTAGCAAAATATAAAAAAAAATAAAAACCCCATAAATGAACTCTCATCATTCATAAACACGGCAACTTTGCACAAATCAATCAATAAATGCTGATTGCGATTTTTTTTTTTTTACCAAAAATATGAGGAAGAATATAAATCAGCCAAAACCGATGAAAACATTTTTTTTTATATATTTTTTTTGGATTTGTATTTTAGCAAAAAGTAAGAAATAGTGCTTTTTTGCAAAATTGTCGCTCTTTTTTTGTTTATAGTGGTGATCAGAAATGACACAGAGGTGATCAAATACCACCAAAAGAAAGCTCTATTTGTGGGGAAAAAAGGACGCAAATTTCACTTGGGTACAACATCGCACGACCGCGCAATTGTCAGTTAAAGCGACGCAGTGCCGAATCGCAAAAAGTGCTCTGGTCCTAAAGTGTGAAATCCTTCCAGGGCTGAAGTGGTTAATACTGCTTTAAAATAAAGCAAACTATATGAGCAGCAGATTAAAAGTTCAATGGTGAATGGGGTTTGAAAGCTGGAGACTTATGTTGCACATTAAATTGATTACTTTTAGATTTACCAACAACTAAAAGGCAAAGGCCTACTTTGAAACTAGCTGTCTAACTAAATAGAAGAGACAGACACTGGCAGGTATTGAAGTGGAATTTTAGGATTCTTTTTTTTTTGCATACTAAAATGCATAAAAACATAGTATTCCTGGACTGAATTGTGCTTATGAGTGCCCCCCACTGCCACCGAGGAAAAAGAAAAACCGGTGGGGTTACCGCACTGGTTTCATGACTGCATGAAAAAGGTATGCATAGAGTGTTTTAAAATAAATTCGATCTGAGTGGGGCTTAAAGGCAGTTTTTTGTTATCTAAATGCATTCTATGCATTAAGATAAAAGGCCTTCTGTGTGCAGCACCCCCCAATTATTTACCTAAGCCCCATCTCTGTCCAGTAATGTCCACTAGTGTCTCGGCCGTCCGGGACTCTCCCTCCTGATTGGCTGAGACACAGCAGCAGCTCCATTGGCTCCCGCTGCTGTTAATCAAAGTCAGTTAGCCCATCAGGAGAGAGAGGGGGCGGGGCTGGGTCAGGGCTCTGTGTCTGAATGGCTGAAGTGCAGATTAGTGTCTGAATGGATACACAGAGCTGCAGCTCGGCTCGAATGCCCCCATAGCAAGGTGCTTGCTGTGGGGTCACTGAACAGGAGGGAGGGGCATGAAGCACAGAACAGGGACCCGAGAAGAGGAGGATCCAGGCTGCTCTGTGCAAATCCACTGCGACATAGCAGGTATGTAAAACATGTTTGTTATTTTTATAGGATAAAAAAAAAAAACGAGACTTTACAATCACTTTAAGGGATGGAGTGATACGGAGGGGGAAGCACTTCAAAGGAGAATGAGGGGTGTGCAAAGTGCAGTTACCACTATCAACCAACCTATCGATCGTTCTAGGTTACTATTATTTGCACAACATCACTCTATATGCTGGTCTATTGAATACGCCAGGAATAAAAAAAAACAAAGCATACTGTTGTTTTGCTAGCATGGATGGTCCTGTATCAACTTTCACACCACCACGTGAACAGGTGACGTCTGTGACATTGCATTGTCAGTTCAGAAAGCACAGCAGGGTTAGGACTATTAGTCTACATGGACATGGTCATAAGAATTGTAATTGCAAATGCAAAAATGCATTTAAATGTGTTTAAATGGGTAAACGTCTAGTTCAATATCCTCCTGCTCTGTTTTCAATCCCAGAATAAAGTTTTTGCATTGATGTGTATGCATATATACGCTTTTACACAGGCACACACGTAAAATGCATGTCCTCAGACACTGATTTTTCAATTTTTGCTTACAGATTAGTAAATGTTTATGTACCTGTGTGCATGTCCCCATTGTAAGCAATACACCTGCATTCAAATCCATAAACAGAAAATGCTTTGATATGTTTTTGTTTTACCACTGTGTGCATATACCCTACATGTGAACAATTCTGCGGTGCACTGGTGTTTATCAAATGTATTTAGCTGCAGTCTTTTTTCACACGTCACAGTCCCCACCTCTGATCCGCACATACTAGAAGGTAACCTGATTCCAGTCAACTGAATTTTTCATTTACTCATTTACTGCTGTAGTGCTGGAGGGAGGGGTTGTGAACACATCCAAGCCTTGAGTAACTACAGTGCAGAAAATCTCATTTATATACAGTAAGCCCAGTGCTGAAAAGAAAGGGTGAAAATAACTTTATTTTATGGAGCTGCAGTTTTGCTTTAGGCCTCATACACACGGACGTTTTTTGACGCCGGCGTTTTCTGGCGTTTTTTGCAGCTCTCCATGTTAGTCAATGGCCCCATAAAAACATTGGCGTTTTTGAGCTGTAGGTGGCGTCGGCGTTAGTGAGCAGAAAGTAGAACCCATGGCCATCGCGTTCTGAGGCTGTAACGTTTTGACGTTTTTTGACGCCGATGCCACAAAACGCCAACAAACGCCACCTAATATTGTACCGGCGTTTTCCGGCGTTTTTTGACGCTGACGTTTGTAGGTTGAAAAATAGCAGAGGGATGATTTTTTTTAAAAAACGCCTATTGACGCCGACGCTCACTAACGCTCAAAAACGCCAATGCATAACGCCAAAAAATGTCAACTTTTTTTTCCTTGACTTCGGACCCGACGTTTTGTTTATTTTTTTAGATACGCCCGTGTGTATGAGGCCTTAAAGTGACACTAAACTCTGGTTTAAAACCAAAATTCTCTTCAAGTGTGTATTCTTATCTCACAAAAAGTACCTTCTATTGCTCTCAGCCTCCTCCAAATCCTCAAATTTCTGTTTTTGCTGCTGTGATCTGACATCAAGTTTTAGGCCTCATACACACGGACGTTTCTTAAAAAATAAACAAAACGTCGGGCCCGACGTCAAGGAAAAAAAATCGGCGTTTTTCGGCGTTATGCATCGGCCTTAGTGAGCGTCGGCGTCAATATGCGTTTTTTAAAAAAAAATCGTCCCTCTGCTATTTTTCAACCTAAAAACATCGGCGTCAAAAGATGCCGCTTAACGCCGGTACAATATTAGTTGGCGTTTGTTGGCGTTTTGTGGCGTCGGCGTCAAAAAATGCCAAAATGTTACAGCCTGGGAACGCACTGGCCATGGGTTCTAGTTTCAGCTCACTAACACCGACGCCATCTACAGCTCAAAAACGTCGGCGTTTTTATGGGGCCATTGACTAACATGGAGAGCTGCAAAAAACGCCAGAAAACGCCGGCGTCAAAAAATGTCCGTTTGTATGAGGCCTTAGGGTGGCTATGTTCCTGTTTTTATGGTCCCACTGTACAGCTGTGGCCAAAGGTTTTAAGAATGACACAAATATATTTATTTTCACAACGTCTGCTGCTTCCGTCTTTATGATGGCAATCTGCATATACTCCAGAATGTTAGGAAGAGTGATCAGATGAATTGCAAAGTCCCTCTTTGACATGAAAATAAACTTAATACCATAAACATTTCCACTGCATTTGTGAAGAATGCTTCGGGGTGCTCAAGAAAGTCCAGCAAGCGCCGGGACCGTCTCCTGCAGTTGATTCAACAGCGGGCCCGGGGCACCACCAGTGGAGAGCTTGCTCAGGAATGGCAGCAGGCAGGTGTGAGTACATCGGCACGCACAGTGAGGTGAAGACTTTTGGATGATGGCCTGGTGTCAAGAAGGATAGCAAAGAATCCACTTCTCTCCAGGCGAAACATTAGGGACAGACTGAGGACTGGGGTAAAGTCATTTTCTCTGATGAATCCCCTTTCCAATTGTTTGGGGCATCTGTAAAAAACCTTATGCGGAGAAGAAAAGGTGAGCGATACCGTCAGTCCTGTGTCATGCCAACAGTAAATTATCCTGAGACCATTCATGTGTGGGGTTGCTTCTTAGCCAAGGGCTTGGGCTCACTCACAATTTTGCCTAAGAACACAGCCATGAATGAAGAATGGTACAAAACCATCCTCCAAGAGCAACTTCTCCCAACCATCCAAGAACAGTTTGGTGACGAACAATACATTTCCAGCAGGATGGAGCACCTTGCCACAAGGCAAAAGTGCTAAGTGGATTGGGGAACAAAACATCAACATTTTGGGTGCATGGCCAGGAAATTCCCCAGACCTTAAATGCCATTGAGAACTTGTGGTCAAGTGAACAAAAAACCCCCAAAAATTCTGACAAACTCCAAGCATTGATAGTGCAAGAATGGACTGCCATAAATCAGGATGTGGCCCAGAAGTGTCAGGGCTGGGATCAGCCCTCCCTTCTCAGAGCTCAGGCCGCTCAGCTGTCAGTTAATTGCCAGTACTCATCATTCCACAGTGACTCACCTGATGATCATATCCTGCTCGTCAGCCTTGCTAGCTATTTAAACTGCCTGGATCAGATCTCCTGTGCCTTCGCCTTGGTCAACATATCGGGATACTATCCGCTGTATTTTCCTGTTAAATACTTTTGCCTGGCTGACTTCCCTTCTGGTTCCTGATTCTGTTTGCTGCTTCTGACTATGCTGATCTCTGGATTCCTGTTTTACTGGCTTGTTCCGACTATCCTCTCTGGTTACCGAACCCTGGCTATGTTTTGACCACGTTTATTCTGTTTGTACTATTTTACCATTTTATTAAAAAGTGTGATTTTTACTGCTCTTCTGTCTCAGTCTGATTCATGGTTCCTGACAAGAAGTTGATAGACAGCATGCCAAGGCAAATTGCAGAGGTCTTGAAAAAGAAGGGTCAACACTGCAAATATTGACTCTTTGCATAAACTTAACGTGGATGTAAACACGGAAAAAAAATGTAATTAATAATTATGCCTGGTAGAGTATAGCATGTCATATCATCTGGGCCTAGTCTTGCCACAAAGAGTTAATCCAACTGTGAGTAATAAGCTTCTCTTTTTTCAGGAAGAGAAAGTCTGACTAACAGGGAAATACACCGTCGATCCGCCCCTTGCTCTGTGAGTGACAAGCAATTTGCTTATCTCCTTCACACAGCAGAGAAAGTTTTGCACGCCCCCCTCCCTCCCTCCTCAATGTCTCAGTATAGAGGTGGGTGGGGAGGCTTGTGACATCACAACTCCACCCACCAAATGCCAGAAAACACAGACACCCTCTGATTTCAGAGTTTTGCAGAGCTGCTGGTGCTTACAGGGAGGACATTTGCAAGGTAGGGGTAGATGCAGGAGGCTTGCATGTATATATACATTAATACTGTGTCATTAGTTTATACTGGGTGGGTGGTGGGTTTACATCCACTTTAATGTAATTGTCATTAAAAGCCTTTGACACTTATGAAATGTTTGTAATTATACTTCAGTATACCATAGTAACATCTGACAAAAGGATCTAAAAATACTGAAGCAGCAGACTTTGTGAAAATTAATATTTGTGTAATTCTCAAACATTTTGGCCACAGCTGTATGTAAGAATGTAGCCACTCTCTTATGCTTACTCCTGAGATGGAACACTGAACAGTGGGAGGGAGGGGCTAGGATCACAGAAGAGGGACCCGAGAAAATAGGATCCGGGCTGCTCTGTGCAAATCCACTGAAACAGAGCAGGTAAGTATAGCATGGTTGTTTGTTTTTTGATCTTTTGCTTTTAAGGGTAGAGGAGAGATTTGGGGTCTTTTAGACCTCAGATCTTTCCATAAAGAGGACCTGTCATGCTGTATTGTTATCACAAGTGATGTTTACTTTTCTTGCGATAGCAATAAAAGTGATCAAAAACATTTTTTAAAGGGACAGTGTAAAAATGTAAAAAATATAATAAAATAAATAAAACTATTTTATGTAAAGTGTCCCTGTCTCTGCGAGCTCGCGTGCAGTAGTGAACGCATACGTAGGTCACGCCCACATATGTAAACTGTGTTTGCACCACACATGTGAGGTATTGCCACGAACGTCTGAGCGAGAGCAATAATTCTTGCACTAGACCTCCTCTGTAACTGGTAACCTAGAGACATTTTGAAAGCATCGCCTATGGAGATTTTTAAGTGCCTATTCACTTGGTGTAACATAATCTTTTATAGTATACAAAATAATTGGTGTACGTGATATGGTCTTTTTTTTTTTAAATTCATTAAAGTGCATTTTTTCCAAAAAAATTGCGCTAGAAAAAATGCTGCACAAAAACCATGTTACATAAAAATTTCATTGACCGCCATTTTATTTTCTAGGGTCTCTGCTAAAAAATATATATAAAGTTTGGCAGTTCTAATTAATTGTCTAGCAAAATATACTGATTTTAACTTTTAAGCAACAAATGTCAGAAAAAGGCGCGGTCAGCAAGTTTATTTGAAATTATGTACAGTTGTGCTCATAAGTTTACATTTATTTACAGAATTTATGATTTCTTGGCCATTTTTCAGAGAATATGAATGAGAACACAAACATTTTTCTTTCACTCATGGTTAGTATTTGGCTGAAGCCATTTATTATTCATCAACTGTGTTTGCTCTTTTTAAATCATAATGACAACAGCAACTACCCAAATGACCCTGATCAAAAGTTTACATACCCCAGTTCTTAACCTGCCTAGCGGTATTCCCGAGTGTGGCTCGGGGTGGATTTTCAGTACCAAGAGCGGTAACCCCGAGCCACACTCGGGATTGCATCGCTGGATCCAGGCAGCGCTACTCACCTTGTCCCCTGGATCCAGCGATGTCCCCCGCCGTGTCTGCGGGCTGTGTCCGCCGCTCCGATGCCTCTGTGTGCCGGGCTCCGTTCCCTGCGAGCGTCGCGTCGCACGGGGACGGAGACCGGCGGGAAATTCAAAAAGTGAAACACACACAGTACATACAGTACACTGTAATCTTATAGATTACATTACTGTATGAAATCATTACACATCCCCTTTGTCCCTAGTGGTTTGCCCAGAGCCCTGCATGCACTTTTATATAATAAATGTCATTCTTTCTGCCTGGAAACATGACAATGTCCATGGCAACCAAAAAGCGTCCCTTTACGTCAAAAGTGGTTTTTGATCAGATAGAAAACAGCGATAGTAAATAAGAATCATTTGCAGAATTGAGTGATACTGATTTTTGGGGAAATTTATCATCAGAAACTGAAAGTGACGACAGCGACAATTCTGCAACTGAGCAAATTTCTGCGTTTTTGGTTTGATTACATTATTGAATAAATTTTATTACTATTATATTATTATTTTTGATAATTATTTTTAGTTATTTATTATATTATAATTTATGATTTCATTTTTCAAACTTTTTCATACCCGGGATGTCTACTAGACTGTTGTTTGGACAGATTTAAGTGAGTTATTCCTAAGAATTGCAGGCCTACAATATAAAACCCCAAATTTCCATGCAAAATAATCGTACCGCTTTTGGAACAAAATTCCTGACATAATCATACCGCCAGGGAGGTTAATACCGTGCATTGCCCCCTTTAACATTAATGACAGCTTGAAGTCTTTTATGGTATTTCTGGGTGAGGATCTTTATCTGCTCAGATGGTAAAGCTGCCCATTCCTCTTGGCAAAAAGCCTCCAGTTCCTGGGAATTCTCGGGCTGTCTTGCATGAACTGCATGTTTGAGATCTCCCCAGAGTGGCTCAATGATATTGAGGTCAGGAGACTGAGATGGCCACTCCAGAACCTTCAATTTATTCTGCTGCAGCCAATGACAGCTCGACTTGGCCATGTGTTTTGGATCATTGTCATGTTGGAATGTCTAAGTACGTCCCATGCACAGCTTCCTGGCTGATGAATGCACATGTTCCTGCAGTATTTTTTGATAACATGCTGCATTCATCTTGCCATCAATTTTGACCAAATTCCCTGTGCCTTTGTAGCTCACACATCCCCAAAACATCAGCAATACATCTTTGTGTTTCACAGGCCTTGTTAACTCCTCTCCAAATGTAGAGTTTATGGTTGTGGCCAAAAAGCTCAATTTTGGCCTCATCACTCCAAATTACTTTGTGCCAGAAGATTTGAGGCTTGTCTCTGTGCTGTTTGGCGTATTGTAAGTGGGATAATTTGTGGCATTTGCGTAGTAATGGCTTTCTTCTGGCGAGTCGACCATGCAGCCTATCTTTCTTCAAGTGCCTCCTTATTGTGCATCTTGAAACAGCCACACCACATGTTTTCAGAGAGTCCTGAAGTTATTTGTGGGATTTTCTTTGCATCCTGAACAATTTTTCTGGCAGTTGTGGCTGAAATTTTAGTTGGTCTACCTGACCGTGGTTTGGTTTCAACAGAACCCCTCATTTTCCACTTCTTGATTAGAGTTTGGACACTGCTGATTGACATTCTCAATTCCTTGGACATCTTTTTATATCCCTTTCCTGTTTTATACAGTTCAACTACATTTTCCCGCAGATCCTTTGACGATTCTTTTGCTTTCCCCATGACTCAGAATCCATAAACGTCAGTGCAGCACTGGATGAAGGATGCAAGGGTCAGTCAGGAGTCCAGTAACTCATTGACCTTTTATACGCACACACTAATTACAAGAAAACAGATCACAGGTGAGGATGGTTACCTTTAATAGCTATTCAAACCCCTTTGTGTCAACTTTGTGTGCATGTTATCAGGCCAAAATCACTGGGTTATGTAAACTTTTGATCAGGGTCATTTGGGTAGTTTCTGTTGCCATTATGATTTAAAAAGAGTAAACACAGTTGGTTGATAATAAATGGCTTCAGCCAAACACTAACCATGAGTGAAAGCAATGTTTTTGTTTTATCTTTCATATTCTCTTAAAAATGGCCAAGAAATCATAAATTCTGCCAGGGTATGTAAACGTATGACCACAACTGTATGTGAACTGTCAAAAAAAAAGGAAAGCTGAATTTAAAATGAATGAATTAAACATAGAGGATGATACTGCTGACTCCTGCTTTTGGAACTGATGAATGCTCTGCTGTCATGTTTGCCCTGTTGATGTAATGCTTTGGGTCAGAACAAGCATGCAGAAACTGACTTTACTCTATCTTATCTGATCAGCATAGCATTCCAGGTCAGTAACTCAAAGCAATGTAGCTAGTGTGTAGGAATAACAGCTAGGCAACTAGCATTTTTACATCCACAATGGCAGCTTCTAAAGTACAGGTGCTTTAACCTCCCTGGCGGTATGATTATTTCAGATTTTTGGTGCTGAAAGTGGTACGATTATTTTACATGAAAATTTGGCGTTTTATATTGTAGGCCTGTAATTCTTAGGAATAACTCACTTAAATCTGTCCAAACA